>JBBPDH010000037.1:27714235-27726129 GCA_037974565.1 Clupeocharax schoutedeni
TATCTAACACACTGTCCCATAATATCTAACACACTGTCCCATAATATCTAACACACTGTCCCATAATATCCAACACACTGTCCCAAAATATCTAACACACTGCCCCATAATATCCAACACACGGCCCTATTATATCTAATATATGGTCCCAAAATATCCAACACACTTTCCCATAAAATCTAACGAATCTTATCTGAATCAGGATTATGAACTGTATCTTTAAACTCTGGAGTAAAAGTTCTTCAAAGGTGATGTTACATTAAAGAGTACTGCCGGAGTTGACTAAGACCCTTCTGCTGCTGACTATGGCGTCTTTTACTATAAACTAAAAAGAGACGTCAGGGGGTATTTCAGAAAGCTGGTTATGCTACATAACCGGGTAAGTTCAAGGGTACGTTAATGCACAACTTACCCGGTTATGTAGCATAACCTGCCTTCTGGAATACCCCCCAAGTTTATAAGTAAAGTCCACTCATACCAACAGCCCTGTGTTGAGTTTGTTTACAGAACGCTGAGCTCGTTGCTGTGGCAACCGAGTCACGTGTCCAAAACGCGTCAAAAGAAAAGCGCGCCAAATTACATTGCTTTGCCTTTGAAGATTTCTTCAGT
The DNA here is from genome assembly GCA_037974565.1 of Clupeocharax schoutedeni. Taxonomy (NCBI): domain Eukaryota; kingdom Metazoa; phylum Chordata; class Actinopteri; order Characiformes; family Alestidae; genus Clupeocharax; species Clupeocharax schoutedeni. The sequence goes on from JBBPDH010000037.1 coordinate 27,714,845, forward strand.
TAACGTTCTATTAAGTACACACACACAGCAGAGACCACTCCGTTATTTAGAGGGAAGCTTGTTTGTCTCTATGTCTGTCTAACTGTCTCTCTTTCAATCGCTATGTCTATCAATCTGTCAATCTGTGTTTGTATGTATGTATGTAAGTATGTATCTATCTATCTATCTATCTATCTATCTATCTATCTATCTATCTACCTATCTATCTATCTAGCTACCTATATCTGACTCTCTAGATATACTGTATATCTATCCAAAAGTATCAAAACAGTGAATTGAGCTAAAGGCATTCACAGTTTGGGCAATCTCCAAAGAAAAGCACTGATCAGTAGACGGAATGGCCTTGTTTAGGCTCCACTCAGTAATCTTGGGGTGGAAACGTGAGGTTTGGGATAATGAATTAATTAGCCAACATCAGTACCTGACCTCACTAATGCTCTTGTGGCTGCAGTCAAATCTTCATAGCAATGTTCCAACATTCAGTTGCCTTACAGAATCAGAGGCCTTGATTTCAGTATAAGGTTTACAAACTTTTGGATTGGTTCTGTAACCGCGCACACGGAAAAATCTTTATTTACCCTCAACATTCATTTTCAATAAGTTGCCTACAGCAACCTACAGTGCAGCAGCAAGCCCTGACATTGCCATAGGAACACATTTTGTCTCATTTGGGCCTTGACAACACTTCTGAATTATTAAAGGTATAAATCACAATACCCAGCCTTGCCTTTAGGCCGCAGTGTTTAGCCATCGCTTCACTGCATCCTGAATATAGCAGGAAGAAGCGCCTTGTATAATAGTTTTGCGTCGTCCTCTGGTACCCAAGGCTCCATTTTTCCTGTCTGCATATTCAATTTGCATTCTCTAATGCTGTTGTTTGCCTTCCACAAGCCTGGAGCTGCGTGTAAATACTCCCCTCCCCGCGTTTACGCACCACAGGTCGCGGATCAGTGCACACAACAGCCGACAGGGTGGAGGAGGGCAAGAGCTCTTAACCCCCCACATGCAACACACACACACACACACACACACACATAAATCACCGTCTTGTCCCCCTGCTTGACACAACTATACACACACACACACACACACACACACACACACATTCGTAGCAGGCAATCCATCAGACCTCCAATGAGAACTGAATTTTGGCAATGTGGGGCAAATGAAAAATCATTGACTAGGAAATTGGGAAGTAATAGGGCCTCGCTGCAATTTGATGAGGAGTCAGACTGTACCTGAATGATGAGGGCAGTAGAGGGACAGCCAGAGAAATTCACCTCTCCGTACACCGTCAGCACCAACACAGCTCAGAAAAAACAGATATGGGCAAACAGGGAAGAGTCAGATCCTTCCGATGCTTAATTTACTCTCGGAAAGGCGTGATTTCAAACCTGAAAGATGTCAATTCTAAAATAAATTTAAGCTCAAATGAATGCGTTAGCCTCTTTAAATAGGTCAGTGTCAACAAGAGGCATCTTGATTTGTATTATTACATATAGTAAGTATTCAAAATGTGTATACAAATGTGTATACACACACACACATTTTTTAAAATTATATAGTTACAGAAATCCCCCTCTTTTCGCAGGTGGTTACGTTCCAAGAGCACACACATATAGTGAAATAATGCATTGTTGTGTTTTGCCATAAAATGCCTATATTTTGTAGCGTAAACCCAAAATATCAGAATCAGAATCAGAATCAGAATCGCGTTTATTGGCCAAGTATGTGAGCGAACACATACAAGGAATTTGATTCCGGTAGATGGTGTCTCTGAAGTACAACACAATAAAAACAACAACAATAATTATAAGATACAATAAACAATATATTGAGCAAATATAATATACGATAATAAATCTACAATATGAATACATAATATGGCTTTATATTTATAACTGTAAGATAAATGTTATCAAATATATCAGTACTTTTGTACATACATGTTTATACTATTTATAAATATAAATATATGATAAATACAATTTTTCAGAGGTAAATATGCCCCCAAATATGCTCCCAGAACACTTTAATTTAAATTTAAACTCAGTTTAAAGCATTCCCCATAAAGAAAATGTAAAATTAAATAAAGAATCAGAAAAATGTATTGCTTTAAAAAACGCTAATATTAGTGGTTAGCATTAGCAACATGCAAAGTACACATTGGAGTCTCTCTACCCGCATGTTTAGACAGGGCACAGCTTACTAATACAGTTCGGTTTCACTGAATCCACGAATGCTGAAAGGTCAAATTCAGGGTTTACTGTATATCATATATTCTTTATCGGTTATGCTGTTTCTACTTTTTTCTTTTGCACTGTATTTTGCTGCTTTTTGTCTTTGCTACTTTTAACTTATCTTATTTTATCTGATCTTTCATCGTATCTTGTGTTATCTTTTATCTTGCTTGTTGTCTGGAGTCCAAACACTGGAGGCTACTGTTGCTAACACCTTATTCTGACGTCTCTGATGCAACATGTTTGGAGAAATTGCAATCTGCTAGATTAGACAGATGATGTGAAAAATGTACACTGAATTCATTGATAACAATAGAGAAGGAGGCTTGAGACTAATAGGTCACCGGTTCGATCCCCTGGACTGGCAGGAAGAGGGCGGAGGTAGTCAATGAATAGCAATTTCCCCTCAACATCCAAGAATGAAGTGCCCTTAAGCAAAGCACTTAACCCTCCAACTGCTCCTCGGGCTCAGTGGCTGTGGCAGCAGATGCCCAGTGTACTGGATGCGTGTGTGCTCACTGCCCCTTGTGTGTGTATGTGTGTGCGCGCTCATTGTTTACCACATCTTTGCTTAGCATGTGTATGTGTATGTGTGTGTGTGTGTTTACTGCCCACGGATGGCTCCCGGAAGAGTCCACACCTTTGCTTATTCTGTGGAGATAATAATAGGAATGGCAGACTCTGTATTTTATTTTTCATATGTTCAGCCAAAGTCCATATGTTTTATTTTTTCCAGATCTATGTTGTGCATTCATGTTAAAATTCCTTTAGACTTACTATTATTAGAAGACGACTTGAACTTAACTCTCAGTTTGTAGCAAAAATGGGCTTTAATGGCAGCTTTAAAGTCCATTTAAAAGTATATTTTGAAAGATTGGTTTGTGCCAGACACTTATCCTTTGGCGTGAAGCCATAGGAAGGTTTCATAAAACAAGGGCAGCAACAATTTGTAGTGGGTCAAGAGGTATTGCCCTTGTTAAAGACCTTGTAAAGTGAGACAGTGACCAGGGTGGGGCATCCATACAGGCGAAGTAGGCAGCGGGGGTGGGGATACTATACCTCTGGGGGGCACTATACCTCTGGGCTGTTTATAGGATGAGACCTAACACCATTGGATGACTGTCAACAGTAGCTTGATTTGTCAAGTCAAGTTGTGATGCAGAATCACAGTACCATGGTTTCAAAGGAAAGAAGCGTCCATTCCTATTTGCTTACTTTAATCTCATCTGATCTGTATTCTATGATCTTACTACCAGTTTAAAGTAAAGACACCACACAATGCTTTCTCTTTATATTAAACCCATTCACCAAGTGAAGCAGCGGGCAGCCAGGGAGCAGTGTGTGGGGATGGTACCTTGCTCAAGGGTACCTCAGTAGTACCAGTAACAGTCCTGGGATTTGAACCCACAACCTTCTGATCCCATGGGCAACTGCTTAACCACAAGGCCACCAGCTGCCACTTGAATTTGTTTTGTCAATATCAAAGAAAGTGTATAGAAAAAGTAGTGCACATTAACAACTCGCTTTTCACGGAGGTTGCATTCCAAGTAAAAACCCGTGGTGTTGTGTTTTGGTAAAAAAAATGCCTAAAAATGCCTAGTTTTATTGTATAAACCCTAAATATGCACCCAAATATGCCCCAGAACACATTAATTTTTATGTTAAACATTTTAATTTCAGTTTAACGCATTACCCTTGAAGAAAATGTAACGGTAAATAAATAATCAGAATCAGAAAACTTTATTGCTTAAAAAACCATTAGCATTAGCGGCGTGCTGCAAGCAAAAATAAACACTCGTACACAAAAGAAACTTTGAAATAACTCTCTCTACCCACATGTGTAGACAGAGCATAACTGTTGAAAATTGGGGGGAGGGGTTTAAAACACTAAAATACAAGGACAAGACACGGAGCAGTCATGCTACATGCTGCAGCAGCTTCTTCTTCTTTTTATGGCGGTTGACAACTTTTCAGTGTATTATTGCCACCACCGGACTGGTGGAGGTAATACAGTTCAGTTCTCAGAAAAATCTGCGTTAGACCACGTCAGCGAATGCTGATCTCACGTAAAACTGAGGGGTTACTATTTTTACTTTTCCAATGCAGCGGAACGCTATGGCAACCCTACCTCCTTCCCACCACTCAGCTACGTTTTACACTGGATTGAAGTAGGGGGCAACAAAATATCACTTGCATTGACAATGACTTAATATCTCAATCAAAATCTCAGTGTTACTACATACTGCTGCCTGCGTTGACTTTTCCACCTCTTCTTCTCCATTTATTTTAGAGTCAATTCATAAAAAAATGCAGAGCGGCTCTGTATTAATATCTAAATGAGTGAGAAAGCATGTGGGTTGCATTAATCAATCGCAATGCTTTTAAATTGAAATGAAATAGGCCCTACCTTAATTAGAAGACAAACCGTCACACTTTGACAAATATTTTTCTGCATTTAACTTTCAGAGGTGTTCGGAAACCTATCCTTTTTTTTTTTGGTCACATTGTGGTGTCATTGAAATGCCCTTCTTGTAATTGAGCACTTGTTTTTAGTGTGGAAAACCAAACCCTTTTCAGCGAGCATTGATTACTGGCTTCGGGCCTACAGTGGAGGAGAAAATTTGCATGGCTTTTTTTTGAGCATGGCTGAAAATGCACCCAAAAATAAAGAGAAGACCTGGTGGAGGCAAGAGGTGCCGATTTATTCAAGAACTGATGGTGCTGATTCCTCAGACATCTATCAAAATGGCCACCAGAGCAGCTCTAATCCCAAAGCCCAGCCCTAGCCTGGAATTTTAGCTGGTGCATATAAAACGGTGACTGGTGTCGAGCCCTGACATTTCAGTGGCGAGTTTGCGTCTCCGGGCCCTTTCACATGCTGTCGTGAGGACGATAACAGAAGGATTATGGTGGTGCCAGTGGGTATGCTTACTGATGTGAAGCTAACCCAACCCTCCGCACGCGCACGTGTGTGTGTGTACATGGATCCGTGTTCTAACTCACCGGAAAAAGATCCTCCTCTTGTCAGAAGGTCACTGTGTTTCTTAATCGGCCTGGATGTTTATTCTGTTTGCGTGTCACTGCTTGATGCTGATGGTCATGTGTTCTTGTTTCATCCTGCCCCAGCTATGCCATTTCCCTGCTAATGTTTGGTCTTGGATGACCTGCACTCTTATTGTAATGCGCTGTACCTTTGATGATGGACAAAGATCTGGCCAGATCAAAGATCCACGAGGGTTCGTTCATCCTGAAGGTTAGGTGTTAGCATGACAAAGACAGGAGAAGGTTTTCATGTGCCATTCATGTGCCAGTGGATGATTTTCCCGGTTAGATGTGGATGACTGGAGCCTACGCTTCTGTTTCTGTGATTTTCAAACTGCCATCCTTTATATCTCCCATTACATTTGACATGTGAATAAAAGGAATAGCCAGCAATTACACTCTTTAAAGTAGGTGTGTCTGAAAGAGTCCTTTGCATGATACCATATAAGAGCCAGATCCTTATAGAATCTTTCACTCGATAGTTCGTTAAAACAGGGGTTTTTAGTCTAAACCCTAAATATGCCCCCAGATATGCTCTCAAAACATTTTAATTTCATTTAAAACTCAGCTTGATATGTTACTCTTGAAAAAAACAAGTGTAAATGTAAACTGGAGTCTTATTTTCTTGATTTAAGATTTATTTCCTTTGCTAAGAGTTACATTTCTACATGTTTGGTGATTCAAACATCCTAAAAAAAACGTCCTCCAGAGAGGTCCACTTATGCCTGAACTGTCAAATGTTGATCTGGAGTCCGAAACGTAACCTACAGCATAAGTATCCGTGGTGGTCTAGCCTGAATCAAAAGTCTTAAATCCTTGTGAGATTTTTTTTTAAGTATTCCTGCTATGAGAGGCAGAGATAGTCGATTGAAATGCAATTTTAAAGGAACACTACACAAAATAAAATATTGCACACTGATCTGGCAGGCTGGTACCCTGCATTTTTCTTCTGTTTATGTATATAAGTACATGCAGTACTGTGCAAACCCATCATGCCTTCAGGTTTTGCCTCCAAAGATCCAGACTTTGGTGTATTTTTAATGTGCTCTTGAGGAGTTCTCCAGTTCTCTGGCAGTTCTTCAGTCCAGTTCTTGAACCTGACCAGTTTTAGATGACTATTTTTTGTTTGTTAAGACAGTGATGTATGTATCAAGCCAAATAAAGAAAATTAAGCCCCACTCTCCTGCTTGGCCGGCAGCAGTTATCCACTACACTGTCCAACCACTATAGAATAAAGAATTCTCACTGCCTGATATAATGTAAATTCTACTTGAACATTTCTTTCATGCAACTTTAACAGATGTTTTCGCACACTTTTTCCGTGCATGCAGCAAAATTCAGAGAGAGACACTGAGGGTACAGGTGGTACAGGTGGGATTACACATCAATTTTGTAACAATTTTGTGAACCGCAGCTCATGATAGTAGCCAGTAGTGGCTCTAGCCCTGGGCGAACACCCGCTTTGGGGAAAAAACAAGTGTGTCCCAATACTTTGGTCCATCCACTGTCTCTTAAAGCAGTGGTCCCCAAACCCCGGGCCGCGGGCCGGTACCGGGCCGTGGGTCATGTGGTACCGGTCCGCCGGTTGCACAGAAAAAAAAACGTGGATGTTAGCCATGTTCTGTTGTCGCTCGTTGTTATGGAAACACTGTTAATAAAGCTGTGAGTACACACTGGATTTACATTTATTATTATATATTTAAAATATCCCCATTTTTATGCGTGTCATTGATTTGTATAAATACGTATATTTATCTGCCGCTCCTTAAAGGCTGGGCCGTGAACACCGTTTCAGATATTAAACCGGTCCGTGGCCAAATAAAGGTTGGGGACTTTTGTCTTAAAGCATAATTGATTGAAAGTTGTCCCATATTTAGCTCCCAACTTCACTGATGTCATGAGTTATTTCCAAAACTAATAATTCATTTGCATTCATCTAATCTTGATTCTTAGCGCAAAAATAACCAGCCCACCCTTAAGCAACAACTCTTATTTAAAATCCCAGGTGGAGAACTGAAGAAGCCCAAGAGCGGTGCGAAGGGAAGGAGTGTGAAAAGGGCACCTGGAAGCTAACAAAGAACAGCAGCCAGAAAGAACTAGTTAGGCAAAGTAAGAGTTCAGGACACTTCTGTGTTCTTTGGATTTTCATGCCCTTCGTTCTTCTTCACCTGGGCCTCGAGCGTTTCCAAATAGCCTCACACCTAAAAGAGATGAGGAGTTCACTTGACATGATTTAGCAGGAATGAATGTAGGAGAGACTGTTGACTAGGGGGCTTTTGAAGCAGTGAAGTCCAAACTTCTCCAAAAAGCTGCTTAATCCTGAACGTTTTTTCCTTTTAGTTTCGCTCTGTTCTGGATGGGCTGCACTTTTGGATTATCGCGGCCCGAGGTCTTTGTGTGTGAAAGGGACGGCGTGTTACTGAGGTTACCGAGCGACGCAGAGGCGACCTAATGCTTCAACTAATAGAAAATCCATTATGCTTCATCGCACGAGGCCAGGCGTTTAGACGCACACTATCTAGGTCCAGCTCCACAGCGTGCCTGGCCCCATTCAAAAAGCCACTTTTACTTCTAAAGGTCTGTTTTTGCATCCCACTCACTGTCAGAACACTTAAATAAAGCATCTGCTTCCACTATGTCCTCTTTCGATCTCTCTCCCGCCGCCCCGCTCCCTGTTCCTCACAGGTCCGCTCCTCCACTTTAATGATACTGTAATTGAGCATTATTCCTCGAGCCGCGACCGGGTAATGGAACAGGTCTATGCGGCAAGAGCAATCTCACACCGAGATGATTTGTTTGTCTAAATGCTCAATTCCTCTTCTCATCCGAGTTAATGAAAGTGTCTTCAAGAACAGCACGGTCTCTCCGTCTCTCTCTCTCTCTATGCCTAACTCTGTCTCTCCCTCTCTGTCTCACTCTGTCTCTCTCTCCCTGTATTTCTGACTCTGTCTCTCTCTCTCTCTATCTCCCTGTCTCAGTTTCTCTCTCTCTCTCTCTCTCTCTCTCTCTCTCTGTGTGTGTCTCTGTCTCTTTCTCTCTCTGTCTCTCTTTCTCTGTTTGTCTCTCCTTCTTTCTCTGTCTCTCTTTCTCTCACTCTCTCTCTCCATCTCTCTCTGTCTCTTTCTCTCTCTGTCTCACTCTGTCAGTGTTTCTCTCTGTCTGTGTGTGTCTCTCTCTCTCTGTTTCTCTCTGTCTGTATGTCTTCTTCTTTTCCATTCCTTTCTTCTGTCCTCTTCTCTCTTCTTGCTCTGCTCTTCTGTCTAACTTTGGTCTCCTTTCCTTTCCTTTTTATCTTTCTCTCCAGTCTCTCTCTCTATGTTATCCCCCTCTCTCTTTCTGTCTTTCTCTCTGCTCTGCTCTTCTGTCTAACTGGGGCAGCTGGTGGCCTAGTGGTTAAGGTATTCAACCTGCAATCAGAAAGTCGTGGGTTTGGATCCCAAAGCTGAGGTTCCCTTGAGCGAGGAACCGTCCCCATACACTTCTCCCCGGGCGCAGTGTTCCTGGCTGCTCACTTAGTGAATGGATTAAATGCAGAGAAGTGCTGTTCACACTGTGTGCTCCCGTTCATATGTGACGGAATGTTCACTTTGACTCTTGTTTCTTCTTTGTCTCTCTCTCTCTTTATCTTCTCTCTCTTTCTGCCTCACCCTTTCTGTCGGGCTCTGTTCTCTTTTGTCTCTTGCTTTCATTTGTTTTTATAACAACTTCTCCCTCTTTCTCACTCTCTTTGTTTTTCTCTATTAAGTCTTTGTCTCTCTCCCTCCACTCCCCATCTCCCTTATCTGTCTAACTCTTCCACTTTGTATCCCTTTCTTCCTTACTCTCTCTCTTTCTCTCTCTCTCTCTACCCACCCTTTCTTTGAAATGCCCTTGTGTGCGCTTGAGCACTGATACAGGCCTGCAGCAGCTTACATATCCCCATCAGTGCTTTAATGCATTTTAATGTGTGTGTGTGTGTGTGTGTGTATGTGTGTGTGTGTGTGTGAAATATGGAGAATTAATGTCATGTGTAAATGTCTCCAGGCAGTCACACGGAGATGTTGTGCTGATGTGACATTGGCTCTTTTATCTTACAGCTACACTGAAACGTCCCACAGCACCGAGCTAAAGCTAAAGCTAAAGATCCATTAATTCATCCATTTTCTGTAGCCACTTAATCCTTACTAGGTTCACAGGTACCTGGAGCCTATCCCGGGGTCTACGGATGCTAGGCAGGGACTCACCCTGGGCGGGTGCCCGCCCACTGCAGAGTACACGCACAAAAAATACACTCACACCTACAGTCAATTTAGAATCCCCAATTAACCTGAGACTCATGTCTGTGGACTGTGGGAGAAACCCGGAGATCCTGGAGGAACCCCACACCACCACCAGGAGAACATGCAAACTCCACACACTCAAGACCAGGACCCGCATTCAAAGCCCCAGCCCTGGAGGTGTGAGGCAACAGTGCTACCCACTGCACCACCGTGGGGCGCTGCTAACAACACATTCACATTATAAACACTAAAGGAACTCATGAACCAGCTGGTGACTGAAATTTGTTATATGTTACTCTCCAAAAGCAAGGCCTGAGATGAGCCAAGGAAGTCCAGGTGATCCAGCCTGGCAGGGATCTACAGGACTATGCAGTTTTGTTTATCAGTCGACCATTCGGTGTTATTCCGATGACTGCTTTGTTCCGGATGCTGCTTTGACCGAACCTGTGCATCATTTAGGCACTGAGTGTGTAATCAGATTAGTGATGACATTTCAAACCTGGCCTGTTTTTGTGACATAATTCACCAACCTCTACAAATTCAGCACTGATTTACAATCCCCTGACCTTCAGGGTCAGAGTGCAGTGACCGGATTGTTCTCTCGCCATTCATTCATGTTCATTTGGTTTGTCGGTTCTTTTTCTGAACTCTCACAGAACTGAAAGCATCAGAATGTTCTCGCATGTCTGTGGTTGTCCTGTTGGTGTTTCAGAAGAAGAGTCTTCCTTCAACTGTGCACTAGTTGGTGCTATGTATAAAGATACAAATAGCAGTGAAAATGTCATTTTGACTTGGATATTTCTTCAGGTGGTGTTTAAATATGTGCAGTACAGTAGCAAGAAAAAGTCTGAGAAATGATATTTAAAATCTGTTGGGCCAGAGATGTTCACAAGTCTTTTTTTACCAAGTCAAGTCTCAAGTCTTTGAGTGGTAGCGTTTACAAACGCGACTCTAAATGAGATGTAAAATGTTGAGCTCTAGAAGATATACTATAAAAATAAATAAATATATCTCTCACTCTAAATGTGAAACTCCACAGTTAGATGGGGCTCGGGAAACCCTTTACACCGTCACTCGAAACCGCTAGTAGCTGAAACCCGTTCATCTCGGACAAAAGTAATGGGACACAAGGGCGAGGTGAGCGGTTTTCGAGTCGTTGGAGAGAGGGCGAGATATAAATAAATAATTCCATGAAATGAACATGGTTTACAAGTTTATGACTCACAAGTCACAGCACCGAGTCCGAGTCAAGTCTCGAGTCGTTGACTCGAATCCTCATCTCTGTGTTAACCTGTTCAGTATATAAATAATATTACAGTAAATTGTGATTTTATGAATATCTATGTGTTTGCTTCATCATTCCATGACCACTCCTCACTGAAGTCCAGTATTACAGTATAGTTCTCATCAAGTGGCTCAAATACCTGCTTCAGCTCAGTCAATTTTTCATTAGATTTAATCAGGAGCTGCGGATGAAGGGTCACAGATTCATGTGAAGGCTGGAACTGAACCTTTGAACTTCTTACAAACCAAACCAATCTTGATGTTATATAATGCTTTCTTTGTTTTTTTAATTTATTCTAATATTAATGTGTGTATTTGCAGTTTCTTTATAAGAGAATCTGTAACATTGCAGGTCTGACTCCTATTAACTGGTTGGTGGTGATTGTCAGGGGTGCTGGGAGGAGGATGAAGGGACGGATGCCACGTCTGTGAGGAAACCAGCGGGGAGTTTATTTACAAA
>JBBPDH010000037.1:27929328-27939974 GCA_037974565.1 Clupeocharax schoutedeni
CTGCTGACAGAAAGCCGGTGCACTGCATACAACCTTGTTTCCATTGCCACTTCTAATTGGCCAGCAAGCCAGGAACGTGAGATTCGACCATTTTGATTGGCTAATAGGTTTGTCACTCAAATGTCAGAGTTGGGGGGAAAAAACCTCAGACTCCTGAGGTTAGATTATTGCGGAAGTTAAAACCTGTAAGTTAATCGTGCAGCCATACTGATGACCTTATATCCAACCTAATAAAAAATGCCTTCATCTCTCACTCAACCTCATAATCTACTGACTTTACCTCACACCCAGCCCCATATGTCTACCAACCTTCTGCCCAACCTCATGTGATCTACTGGCCTCACTCTTGGCTTGCTCATCAGAGGCATTTCATTCACACATATTCATACACACACATTTATTTCACATTTATTTCATTTTGTAAAGCTGCTTTATGACAAAGACCATTGTTAAAAGCGTTAATAAATAAAATTGAATTGAAAAAAAATAAATTGGCCTCCTAACCAACTTAATTTCAATTACAGTACCACTATAAGACAATAAGACAACCCCTATAAATGGTTTTTTAATTATTATAATTAGGTTATTAATGAGGTTGTAGTTTGTAAATTATTAGTAAGCAGTTATGAACAAGTTTTTTTTACATTGATACAGGCTCACTATTTGGCAAGATATGGTGTTTTAATTGTAGTACCATGTTAAAGCAGACGTTTAACAGTTTAACAAGCACCTACAGCTTAACAAGCTAAACAATTTGCCAGTTCTGAGGTCTTGCCAAATAATGAACCTGCATCAAGTTAGGACAACTGTTATAACTTGTTTATAACCGGTTATTAATAATTTATCATTTATACGAGCTAATTAACAACCTAAACAAACAAAAAAATGTAATCTTGCCATTTTACAGTCTTGTTGTAAATTGATGCCCTCTACAAATAAGTCCACTTTTCCATTTTTGCTCAGTTTTACCTCCTTACAAACAGTCAGACCCTCTGCTTATAACTGTTTGTTAAGAATTCATACACTGTCTACAACCTTAGTAACAACCTGATTATTAATCATTTATAAACCCTTTATAAGGGTAGTTATATTGTAAAATGGTACCTGATTTACTGACTGTCTGTCCATATTAGTCCACTGCTCAACCCAACGTCATGCAATCTACTGACCTTCTGTCCGACCGCATGTCTTTGACTCCACCTTATCTACAGATCTCATAGAATCCTAATGCGATGAGCTCAAAGCCACTGTAGCACGTGCAGAACTGCCAGCCCATCGGATCTAATACGCTGAACTTGTAATTTGCTGAACTCTCACCCCCCATAATTTACTGAAAGCCCACTCAACCATACATAATCAACTGAATCCTTATTCCTCCGCATGTAATCTACACCTTACACTATCACGGTGATGCTTTGCCTGACTGTGTTTCCTAACTACAGAGCAGGAATGATTTGATCTACATAATTATACACTTGCCCAAACAGCTCATTATGTGTCTGTACACATTCTGTGAGTTGTGTACGCCACACACTGTTATCTGTTGATTATATGCTCCTGTTATCTATATTATCCATTGCTTTCATTAATAAATGATACCGTCCCGGTGCATAATGTAGGTGTTGTGACCCGCAGAGGGCCACATCACATCAATCCCATGTTCTTGTAGGATACTAGCTATTAAAAATGATTCTTATACTGGTTCTCAAGTGTCTGTAGATGATATACACAAGAGAGGACGGAAATTTTATTACCCCTTCCTTCCCAGTCAGTCACCCGAGCCCTTGATTTTGAGTAATCAACATCAGAACGCGTCAAATGCTGTCGGGGTGTTTGCTGAGTATTTCAGAGACAAGGCCCATACATCTTCTTCTCCACCAGCGCTCCATTCTTCGCGATGGCCTAAGAGTTGACAATGCGATACATCACCCATTTCCACACTTTAATGACCGATCCACATCCAGTGATTAATGTGATATCTTACCATGCCACATCTGTAATTAATCTTGCATAGACACGCAATCAATTCTGCCAGGGCCCGGAATGTTTAGCAGCTGTAAAAGAGTGGGGATTACTGCCAAACAAACTGTAGTAAGTGCTTCAGATGCAGGCAGTGAATGTGAAGCTTAAGAATAATTGACATGAATGACTGTTCTTTCCCCATGCACTGCAGTGAGACAGGGTTATTAAAGACATAATACAGAGGATATGCGTAGCACTATTTTTTTCCCCCCATCTCCTTGCGCTTGCTCGCTACTCCATTAAAACAGATTTAAAATCTTGCTGCGGTGGCATGAAAATGCTGAATGGGTGTGACTGTGGCGTGGAAATTCGTCTTCTTCTTCATTACGCTGCTGCCGTTAGGGGCCGCCGCAGCGGACCACCCGTTTCCAACAGCACCCTGCCAGCCAAGAGTACCAGTGGCAGATGTTAGTAACTTGGACCTCAACTGATCCAGTATGGAAATCTGATTATGATGTGCATATTTGATTTGGCCGGTGCTTTACACTGGATGCCCTTCCTGATGCAATATCTTAGGATGGGATTGGGACTAAGAATGCATCGGCTTGTGGATTCCCCAGTGACATCTGGAGTTTTAAAAGAGTTTTAATTCCATCAGTTTATATTGGCTCTGGTATTTTATTTTACTGTTTAAGTGTAAAACACTGTTAAGTGGCCTATTCAGACTCCACTCACAAATATGTTCATAAGTAGCAGCCGCAAGGTTAGTCAAACATTACAAGAACAAAAATGTATCATTTAAAAACATGGCAATTTCGTCCAAATTCCGGCTTGACTGTTATTTCAAATGATAGTTAGCATGTGAGAGGTCACACTCAATGACTAGTAGTTTTTTGACATAATTAAACCAAAGTTAACATTGTGACTCTCCTGGTTAGATTTATTTTAGATTCATTTCCAACCTTCAGATTAATGAATACAACAGTCTAGTCCAGCTCAGAATCTCAACATTGTATAGTAACTCAAAACTATGACTGGTCCAATATAACAATAAGAGAAGAAGGCATTACTGGGCAGAGCATGGATAAGTATGGCCTTTAATGCTTAATAATATACATATATATGTACAGCTCCAGACCACTAGAATTTATTTTTAATCAGAATCTCTATTTAACAGTGTCTGTTAAATTCCTATACAAGCACCTCATTCTGCTTTATGAGGTACTGATGAGTGATCACCTGAATCACTTATTTAATGAGGAAAAGTATAAAAAACACAGTGTTAATCAAACAGTCCTCTATGTAAACGCTGTATCATTTCTCTTATTTTGATTTTTGTCATTTCCTTTAAAATGATACTTTAAAGAACAATATTTTTATTTGGAAGTTAGGAGAACTATTGTCAGCAGTTCTTAATAACAAAGCTGTTCAGTTCAAGACTTGAACCTATAAAAGATAAAACTTGAAAACGTTTGCAGTGGTCTCTTATTTTTATTCTTAATCTGTATATAAATAAATAAAATGGGCGGTAATTTTGGCATATAGAGGGGAGTCTAAACATAAGACCACAACAAGATGAGAGACATGGCAGCAAGGGTGACAGACACACATCACATGTGTGGAAATACTTCACTCTAGACACACAAACAGCACAGTGACCTGCACAACCTGCAAGTCGGTGTTAAAGTACAATAAAAGTATGAGCTTTCTGCACAGCATCTGAAATGGCTAATATGGCTAACGCTAATACTGCAGGGAATCTCCAGTCCAGCTTAAACTGTTGTCACTTTTCTGTTGTACACTTAAAATTACCAGAATATTTAAGGCATTAGTCTCTGTTTTGTTTTGTTTTGTTTAATTGTCAAGTTGACAGAAAACTTTAATAAAAGTTGCGCAGTGCTGGAAGCCTGGATTCCTCCGCTATCAAATGACTAGACTCGACTTCGCTTTTGTTGATGGATAGAATGACTTGAATAAATGAATGCCCTATAATATAATAACTTGTATACCCTTAACAAGTTTACAAAGACCATTGTAAACAAACACAAACATTCAAGCTATTCTATTTAATGTATCTCCCAAAATTGGTCAGCAGTAAGTAAATGAGATATTCATGCGTGTTTGCAGACCAGTGTATTTTATTCTATGCACGATCTGTAATTGTCAAACGAACCTATCGTTTATGAGACTGTGTTTCAGTGTTCTCACATCTTTCATCTCATGCAGTTTTTCCACATGATTAAAGCACTTTGTGTTTGATGAAAAAAAAAGTGATTCCTGTTCCCTCCTCCTGTCTGTCCGAGGCTGAATTTACCCTGTCACTCAGACATCGTCCCCGACTATGCAACCGCTACTACAGATATCACTGTGTGCTGCTGACTGACAGGAGAGGCAAAAAAGTCTGACACTCACTTGAAAGTCCCATCATGATCAACAGTTTCAGAAAGAAGCAGGCTAAAACCCACAGGTGCTGAAATGGTGCATAAATCTCCCACAGGCTTGTGTATGGATGAACTGATGAAGGCCAGCAGGTCGGTGAGTAACACAAAGAGAGGAAAGTGAGTGAGAGAGAGAGAGAGAGAGAAATAGAGAAAGAGAAAGAAGGACAAGGACAGAGAGAGAGGGGGCACGAGAGGGGCATTCAGATTGTTGGGCTAAGAGCACACTACACACCAGCATGTCTGAAATGGAGATAAATGCCTGCTGTCTCTAAATGGTAAAGGGCCTGGAAGCCCTATGGCCAATCAGCACCCAGAAGCTAATGAAGCAAAAGTAGCTATTGTTTAGCTGAGTTTAGCCGAGAACACTTCACCCATTCCGACGCTCACTTCAAACAGAGGCCATGCGCCACCCGTAAGTCTCTCTCTCTCCCTCTCTCCAACCCTCTAGCTTCATCAGTCAGCGGCAGCTACGTCTGCTCAGACCATCGGCCACGTTAGAATGGAGATGAGGCTGGAAGAGGGGAACGAGAGAAGGTTATGAAGGAGGATTTGCTGGAAGCTAATGAGCCTACCAAGGGGCACATTAGTTATTTATTTCATGAGCTTGTTTGGTTGTGTTAAAGGAAGGGCAGACCAATTAGCAGTGAGGACTTGACATGCCCGTGTCCTTGTGCTTGGACAGAGAGAGAGAGAGCGAGAGAAAGAGAGAGAGAGAGAGAAGAGAGAGTGAGAGATGCAATGCTCTCTGTCTGAAAATATAAAATTATATTCATGGGAGAAGGCAATCAGCATAACAGTGGATTGTGTGCATATATGTGTGTTCTTGTTTTCCACTTATGTGCATGCATTTGTCAGTGGTGTAACAAAATAGCAACTTTCAAAGTAGCATGACTTTAACCAAAGCCTTAAAGCTGGGAATAGCTTTATAGTTTTGATTGTAATTTGTGATGAGCTACACTATAAGCAAATCCACTATAAGCAAACCCATTCACCAAGTGATGCAGGGGGGACCCAGGAGCACAGCGTCTGGAGAGCAGTGTGTGGGGACGGTACCTTGCTTAAGGGTGCCATTAACAGTCCTGGGATTCGAACCCACCAACCTTCTGATCAGAGGGGAAACTCCAGCTCGCACTGTGTCTTTATACCCAATTTTATTTCAGTTGAAACAAGCTACACAGTGCAAAAGCAGATGAGCTTCAGTCTGAACTACTACAGATAGTTTGAAGGGTCAAGTTGAGAAATGCGCTAACAATGTAAAAAAGTGTCAATAATAGTTTATGTTAAATTATAGCATTTTAAAAGCCCTCTTCATGTTATTTCAAACATAACGCTGGAAGAATATAATTTACATTTATGTTTTAATAGCCTGATTAAATTCCTATTGGTAGCTAACAGAAACATTAACATTTACTCACAAGTGTTTCTAGCGATTATTCTCCCTAATGCTTACGTAACTTCCATTTGTTGAGAACCTGTCTTATTTTGCATCCAGTTTGCCAGCTTTTTTAGAATGTGTTTCAGTGATAGAGCTTTGCTGCTTCTCGATTTAATGCTTTAAAGCTTGTGTCAACACTGCAAATATGTATCGCGGTGCATTTTTAATTGCGTATAGGCGCATCTTATTTGTTTCTTAGTGGGTGTATGCAATAGCACTTAAACTACACCTCTTTAAGACATGCACACACACCTCCCGTGAGCTCTTCGAGTGCATTATTCAGTGGCAGTAAAGGTTTGAACTTGGAGTCAAGTAGAGACTGTGTGGACTGAGGGCTTAGCCACGGACTAATCCATGCATATGCAACAGCTATGGCAATTATTCCCCAAGGACACAACACCCAGGCTCGGCATCGACTAGAGGAAAAGAGAAGATGATCTCTATTTCTCTTCCCAGGAGAGGCAGATGCCACTTACTGCCACGGATCGACTGGGAGACGTGTGCATTATTAATTAAAGCGGTATGAGCCAATTAGGTAACAGAGGTTGTTTACATTAATGGCTTGACGTTAAGTCTCAGTGCTGTCAGAGTTAGAAACAATCAGCTTTATGGCATTGTGACAGTTAATTAAACTCGAAAGTGCATCGGAAACTGTCTGTACGTACTTCAGACTAAAATGATCTTCAAACTGTGAGCACTGTGTAATGCTGTCAAGCCATTTTTTTCAACAATGGCCAACTAAATTACATTTTGTTTGTCATATATGAAAAAATGGAGAATGGACTGGGAAATGGTGCATGAAAACCGGTTTGATGCTTCATGTTTTCCAGTACAATCTATATATGATGTTGAGCCAATCTCTAATGTTGATCCATCACATATGATGTCTGTTGTTGATCCTAATTGATCACTAATATAGATTCTTTCCCAAAGATGATTTCTATTGTTGATCTACCTCTAAAGATGAGCTTTAATGCTATTACGTGATCTCTCTAATGTTGATTCACCTCTAAAGAAGATACGTGTTGATGATCCACCTCTAAAGATGGATCTAATATAGATCGACGTCTAAAGATATCACATATCCAACAATCTCTAAAGATGATCTATAATAAGGATCTTTGTTTAAAGATGGTATTTATTGTTGATTCACCTCCAAAGTTGATCTCTAATGTTGATCATCTCTTAGGATGATCTATATACTTGATCCACCTCTAAAAAATACCTTTAATATTGATCCACTTTTGAAGATGACTACTGCTAATGGACCTCCACATCTCCAAAGATCTTTATATGATCTTTAAGTCAAGAAATGGCAATCTCCAAGGTCAGTCTCCAAAGATGACCTCTATTGTTAATCCACCTCTAAACCCGATCTCTAATACTGATCCACCTCTAAAAATGACCTCTAATGTTGATCCATCTTGAACGATGAGATGATGAGGATTTCAAAAGTCATAGTCATTCACTTACACTCCCAGTCCTAATCCTATATGCATTTTTTTTTCTTACCTTACATGACCTTTTACTTGCTTTGTCCAGTTTTTAAAGCTTCCATGTGTGAGAATGGCTGAATTAAAAAAAAAATTCTGCTCAAGTTGGACTGCGCTGGTAAAAACAATGGAGAACGTCTCTATTCACAGTGTCCAAGAATCTGCTAACTTTTCTCTGGCTCTTTGAAGTGTTTGTGGACACGTTTGTTCTTTTACATGAAAGGGAAATTTGATCTTTTTGAGGGAAGATCTTATCTGATACTCCCACGGTTGTTTATCCATTCTTTTCAATGGAGATCTGAGGCTATAAACAACAACATGCAAATCAAACAGTGCGAATAATTAAAAAGTGTCGTAATAAAGATCAAAACCATTCCGGGGTTCATAACGTGTTTACAGCACCTGCTACTTGTAGTTTCATACGTCATTATGTGGGAATAAAACAAAATGGTTCCCCATGCAAATGTTCGCAAAGAAGAAAAATGCCCACATTTCTTTAATTTAGGTCCTAGAAACAAACGGAAAAACACAGTACTTTTCAGGATTGTCTCCGCTCACAAGGTGAGGGGAAGAGGGGTCCGGAGAGCTGCCAGGCGGCAAGCGAAAGAGCAGCTAACGGCAAGCATGTCGGAGAGCAAACACTGCTTTTAAACTGTTTTATGCCATTTCTTTTTACTGAAATCAGATTTGACTAATACACTCTGAATTCTAGGGGTTAAACTTCATTCTACACTTAACATCCACTGCAGTGGCTTTACTCTTTGGGTCAGTATCCCAGACAAGGATTAAGCATTGTTTTGAAAGCAGTAGACGGACCCAAACCCACACAACCCCCCCCACCCCCCCACCCCCCACACCCCCCCCACACACACACACACACACAAACACACACACAGAAAGAATTAGATGGAGGAGATAAAACGAAAACATAAAGGAAGAGTGAGAGGTTGAAGGAAAGAAAGAGGGAGAGAGACAGAGTCAGAGACAGGGAGAGAGACAGAGTCAGAGACAGAGATAGAGACAGAGACAGAGAGAGCAGAACTGATTAAAATCACACAGTAGGGCTGCGCCAGGCTCAGTAAACAGTGTGATTTGGGTTGCCGTTAGTAATTGTGCAGAATCCTCTGAATGGCCGCCTCTGGGGTGTATTATCTGAGCTGTTTGCTGCAGGAACAAACCAGCGGCAAAGATGAAGGACGTTTAGGAAAATTGAGAACTGTGCGTCTATCAGAAAGCCCAGCATTTCAGGATATAAATATGAAGCTGGATAACAGTGGCGCTAACAGGGGAAAGTGTCAGAGTGAAGGTGTCGGATGTATCCACATGGAAAGAATCACATCGACACAGTCTTAAAACATTTGACCACATTTGGAGTAAAAAATGTCACTACCAAAAAAAATGTAACATTTTGTTAATGCAGGATAACTATTTTGTCACAGGTTTAATCCTACTAGGGTCTTCATTTTCTGGTTACGCAGGGAGTCCTACAGGGTCTGGTGGAACCATTGCAATTTGGGGCTTTTTATTCAACATAGTCAAACCTTTTTTATTAAAATTCTAAGCAGATGTTACTTAGTTCCATTTGCAAGTAATATAAACAAAACATGTTAAATTTGTTCCCTTTACCTTTGGTAAATCACATTTATGATTTGAAATGCCACTCATTTTTGTTGTTTTTTTAGTAAAATATTTATGTTCCTCACAGAGAATGAGCCAAGGCCAATGAATCTCAGTTTGAAAAACTGTCCACTTCAGGTCTCTGGGCCTCGGCTGACCCTCACTGTGAGGGCCAAACTCCTGCATGATTGAAAGAAGAGCGCATTTTTTAAAAAACTCAAAATGAGAAACGCATTCTGCCTCAACCTGCCTGCAAACTTCGGACACGTCTTTCAGCCATTTTCCTCGGTGTTATATTATTAATCATACTATTAATTTTCATCCAAATCCTTCACAGTACAGTTAAGCCAGTGCTTAGGAAGATATTATTATAATGAGATACAAGTTAGTTAGTTGTGTGGTGTTAAAAATGAGCTCTGCGTAGTTTTTAACTGCTAGCTTGTCCATTACCATGGAAACCACACAGAAACAATTGATGTCATTACACACATCCCACACTTTATCAGCCTATCTGTCATTCGGTCTGTCTGTATATTTATCTATCTATTTATGGGGATGTTTGTCTATCTGGTGATTTACCCCTATATCAGGGGTCGGCAACCTTGAACACTCAAAGAGCCATTTGAATCCGGTTTCCACGAACCCACCGGGAGGCACAAATGTTTTTTAATATCTAAAATGATGATAACACTGCATTTAGGCCTATTGCTTTTTACTTTTATGCTATGTATACAAAATAGGTTGTTGCTTGTGAAGTTTTAGTATTGAAAGAAAACATTTTGAACATTTAGAAATCTTGTATTTTAACGTTACAAGACTCTTCACAGTCATAAAAAACAATGAATAAAAATAAAAATACAGCGGCTAACTGCGTCTATTGATGCAATTTCATCAGAATCAGAACAGAATCATGTGTTTTTGCCTGTTGGAGCAGCAAGCATGCTTTGTAAGAGACATATGGGTGTGGTGTATGCACATGTCATGTACACACATATCTTTACATCGTTGTTGTTTTATACTGTTGTGCACTCAGCCGGGTTGCTGACCCCTAGTCTATACAGACAAAAGTTTTGGGACGCCTGACTTTTCTTAAGCTAAAAACTCCCAGAAGACCTTATAAGGGTTAACCAACAGTGAAGCTCATTATTTATGTTTTACATCAAAAATCAATATAAAGGTAACTGTTTTTTAAAACTTACTGATTGGACTGCACAGGGTCACACCTGCCCAACTGTTGGATTATCGAAAGTTCAGTCCCACAACTTTGCTCTGTCTGGGTGGGGCCATCCCTCTTCCCGCATCAGCCAGTGCACTGTTCATTAACATAACAGAATTGGGGGTTAGAGTTCTCCTCCAAGTGTGTTAAAGCTGTCCAATTATGTTGTGGTGGAACCACTTCATGTGACTTTACATTAGAGTTGAGCCGGATACTCGGCTGAAACGATATAAAAAAAGCACTTTTGACGAGTACGAGTATCATACGAGTAATACGAGTCAATATCTGTGCTCGGATTGGATAAAAGTTCTCATTGGGTACCTGACTGTGTCTCTGTTCTGTGATAGGCTAGTCACAGCGCCCCTCCCCTACACACACAACACTGAGAAGAGAACAGTGCACTCTCTCTCTCTCTCTCTCCCTCAGTCACGCAGGTTCGTGGGTTTTTTCCGTTAACGTTTAGGGTTTCTTTAGCTTCAGGT
>JBBPDH010000037.1:27940074-27950467 GCA_037974565.1 Clupeocharax schoutedeni
GGAGAGGACACAGCTCAACTGCTGAACAAAAAGGGACTTTAATACACAACAGAACACAAGTTAAACTGAAAGACACCCCGACTTAAAACAGAAATGAACGAAAACAAAACAAGACAGGACTCGTGCTCCAGGGAAAAAGGGGGAAACAGGCGGGGCAGCTCGCGGGCTGGCGAGAACGAGGGATGAGGCTACACAGCACGGCCAGGGGTTTCAGGAAGGAAGAGCACGAGCCTGTGAACCAAAAAAGACAAGAGTAAGCACAAAGCACGAATAAGTCTCACGAACAGACACACACAAGGAGAACAAATACGGACATGGCTAGACTCGAGGCCAGACTGGGTTTAAATACGTGCTACTGAGGGATAACAGGTGCGCCAGAGGTTTAACACAAACAAGGAGCCGGTGAAGCCAATGGGCAGGGCTGTAACACAATCGGGACAGGGAGACACACAAGGGAAGGAAAGAAGGGAGAAAGGATGGGGAATTGGGACACAGGCTGAGACGGGAGGAAAGGATCAATATTCAGGGGAAACGGGACGGTGTCTGGGATTTTAACTTGATGTAATATTATTTCACATATCAGACAACAAACAAGTTCTGTTATTACCATTATTTATGTGAAGATAGATATTATAAGAATATCTCCTTTTTATTTTAGATCATTTTCTAGATCCTTTTACATGGTTTTAAAATATCGTGACGGCTGGAAGACCAAGAAGAATAATAAAGCATCCATTCATTAGCATTCATTTTCAGTCATACACTGTGTCTGAATTTTATGAAGAATGAACCAATAGATATTATTCAAAATTACTTAGCAGTAAAATAAATAAAATAATTTACTGTCATATCAAGAACATTTTTTTCTTCTTCTGCAAAGAAAGATGGCGAAGATATAGTCTGAAGTTAATCTGGGGGTGGTTCTCAATGGACTAGTTTGTCTAACACGTTCCATAAATGCTCAATCGATCTGAGATCTTTTTCTCTCTGTGGTCTGTAACAATGTGTGCCAAAGTAACATCTACATGAATGTAGGACTTGCTAGATAAAACAGCACAGCTTAGGATGTCTTATAAAGTTCTTGCCTCAGTGGGTCAGAGATGTCTTGGTGGCACAAGGGACACCTACACAAAATTAGGTGGTTAGTTTTAATGTCATTGTGTATCTCAAACAGCTACAAGCTTTAGATGTATGTTTATTTATTTATTTATTAAGGATTTAGGTATGAAATGAGGTAGAAAAGTTATTCAGCCTAGAACCTTATTGCCTTATTGCAAAAAAAAATACAATATATATTGTATGAGAATATTTATTGCACGAGAGCAGCTAACATTAATGTTGGCTCCTTATGAAGCAGATAACATTTGTAGGTCCCCAGGAGTCCAAAAATAATCAGCTTCTAGCTATTTACTAACAGCAAGTCAAATGATGCGGATGCCAAAGATCAAACATTACTATGATGTGTTTTTATCTTTGAGGTAGAGGGACAGCTTAGCCCCATTCACCCATTTATACCAGCACAAACATGTATGAAAATTGCTGTGCGTGTGTGTTTGCGTGTGTGTGCGTGCCTGTGTGTGTGTGTGTGTGTGTGTGTGTGTGTTTGGCAAGCAATAGAGAAGCTTAATTTTTTCTGTATATTAAAATGACTCTCAGAGGCAGGCTAAAGAAAATTGCCAATTGCATTCCTGGCATATCAAAAGCTTATTCATGCCTCTGAAACACAGAAATGTTTAGAATCCCCAACAAAAAAAAAATCCATTTCACCAATGCAATCCAAATGTACCATGAAAATGAAATAATTACTAATCCCAACATGTGACATTGGTCATTGCCATGGCAACCATGCATAAACTGAGCATGCATAAATGAGTACTTCATATTTACATATTTACCATCTTGGATCATAAACTATCATTTACCTTAATGGATGTGCAATATAGAACATAGCACGGAGGTTTAACCAAAGAAAAAATGCCCAAGCTCCCTGCAGGCTGTGCACACCATGTCTAATTCAAGAGTCCATTCAAGAGTTGAGCCACTGTCATCTTCCCTGGATGCATTTCCTTAAATCAGTCAAAATGTAACTCCTGCTTGCTTTAAAGGTCTCTCAGGTGAGCGTAATGTATTTGTATGGTGACAGTTGGATTTTGTCTTTAAAGATCAGGCAGTAAACATTAATAAAAGTGTGTTAATTGTGTTTCATTTCTAATTTATATATTCAAGAAATCTATGGAGTGACTTGTTTCAACAGCAAGGGGCTCCCACTCTTCCTCACACACAGTGAGACAATGGCGTCCTAGATAAGTTGTTAGGAGGTACTTGGGATAAAAGTATTTTATTTGATTACATTAATTCAACTCAATTTCCGTTCCTCCAGCAAAAGCCTGCAGAAAGAAATGGACATGCTTAAACGTGGTTTCACCCATCTAGCTTTCGCTTTAGAGTAAAGCATAAAACTACAATCAATGTGACAGAATTTGCTGAAAAATATCACTTTTGAAGACCTGCACACATTATGTCACACAAAGCCAGGTCTACTGAGAGACTGTTTGCTGAATGTGCATGTTAGAGAAAAGGGGAGATGAAAGAGGGCGGTAGAGAGAGAGAGAGAGCAGAGGTGTGCCTATTAGGCCTTGTCCACACGGACGTTCGAAATGAACGCGCTCTGAACGCTATAGGAGTTTTTGTGGCGTTTGGTAGCAACGCTTGATCGACGTCAGCAAGGTGTTCGACTGGCTTAATCTGACGCCGTTTAACGCCAGCCTGACGCCCAATCTGTAGTTTCATGTATTCACCAGTGGGGGCAGTAATTCCTCTGTCTAGAGTGTTCACGCGTGTGTCATCTTGGTTTATAATTCTGCATTGAAAACATGGATCCCTATTCTTTCTTAAAACTCACCGTTTACATTCTTGTTTTAAAAATCCTCCTGATACGACGCCGTAGGCAGGAGAGGAACAAACATCGCCGCTGCTACTGGGTTCACCCTCTTACTGCGCAGCGTCAGATCAAAGGGACGTTTTTTGTGCTTTTTGAAGACATGCGAAGATTTCCGCAAAAGTTATTCAACTACACTCGCATGTCGGTACAGAATCATGGGACATATCCGGTCCTCCAGAACGTCAACCAAACGCCATAGCAACGTTTTTCTCGCGTTCGTTGGGATTTTGACGCCAAGAAAAGAAAAGGGAATATCGCAGCTGATGTCAATATTTATTTCCTAAAGCAGATATTCTAACAAAGTGGTGGTAAGAATTAAATAAATAAAATTTAATTGTATGTTTATTGATGCATTAGCTGCAATGTCACAGATATAGTGTTCCAAGATTAGTGAAATGATGACCTAAGCAGAGTTGTGCAGTGTGTATTGAGACATTTGTGCCATAGCTGAAAGCAAATATCATTTCGTTAAACAGTTTATAGCTTTTCTTGTCAAGTTTTTCAATGTTTACACAGGCAAACATACATAGAAATGTTGGTTTCTAAAGAAAGATACACACATAAGCTATGCAGATTTGAGGGAAGGTTTAACTTTGGAACAGAAACTGCTTAGGATCAATATTTCCCATCTTTTCTGATCAAAGAATAAAGAGCATCAGTAGAAATTTCCCGCCGGAGAGGCTACCCTTAAATAAGCCCTTGCAGCAAATTATGTTAGCTCTAAGACATACATTTGAATGTCTTGAATTAAATGGTTACTAATGAGAACAAGTTGTCAGTTTAGAAGCATGTCTGATTTATTTGATTGATCTTTTGAAGGATGCTCTGACTTTGCAAACAGCTGCTGATTTCCAAACAGGACCTCACCTGTTTTTAACTCCTTGGCTAGAAAACAAACGAAAGAGCCATCAAGGGTGATTCCACAGCAGATGGTAAAATCCACATAATATTACATTATTATGTTACCTGGAATTTGGCTGGTAGTGTTTTCTATAACCACAGGCCTAAATCAGCTAAACCTCAAGTGCTGATTATATGTCAGGCACTGAAAATTATATAAACTTTCCTATTTACAAAAATATTCCAACAGTTTCTTGTTGAGCTATTCAAATGCTGTTTGTGTCCTTTCTCAGAAACTAAAATGCCCATATCAAGATCCGTCATCACTGTAATGTGGGCCTAACATCTCCTCTGGCCCCTCGTCTGGAGCTTACAGCCCACTTCTAGCCCACCACGCCCCCTGTAAGAAGTGGCCAAAGGTGCCCGCACTGGCTGCAAATGCATTAATGCCAAACCAAATTAAAGAATGGCAGGATTTTCCACCCTCCATCACCCACTTCACTCCCCACTGCCTCAGGCCACTTTCTGAGCCTCAGCTTCCCTGATTCCATGTGTATATATGTGTGTGAAAGCAAGAGTGAGGCATGGAGGCACTGATTTGTTAAGTGTGTGTATGTTTTTTCCCTTTTTTAATCATTGTGAGCCTCTTGCAGCTACTAGAAAAGAATTTAAAGCAGCAAAGGCGCTCTTCTTCCCACCCACTTTCCACTAATCTTTTTCAAAAGGATAAAAACACTTCCTTCCCACATACACACACACACACACACACACACACAAACACATACTCACACGCATATATAGACTTTTAGTAATGGTCTCCAAACTTCAGTCCTCTTTACAGCATTGTAATAAAGAAAGACAATGAAAGAAGCTAGTAAAAAGAGCTAGCAGTGTCCTCACTCTTAGCTGCCTGTGACAGGACCGCCTGTGTCTGGGAAAGGCTTTGTGAAAGCTCAGGCAGTGAATTTGACGCAGAAAGAGATGAAAAAAGAATCAGATTGTCACTTTTAGCAGGACCAGGACCATTAGCCAGAAAACTCATGCTAGCTCATTACCTCCTCTCACGTTAGCCTAACGCTAATGCAGTGCTATGCTCCAGTCATTCAGTGTGAAGGAACGAGCATGAATATTTCAGCAGAGGAGAGTGATGCCTTTAACTAGCAATATCTGTCAAAACATTGCAAAAACACCATTATTGGTTAGTTTTTAAGCTAGCACTCAGCAGCCTTCTTGTTGCCTTCCTTTCCTACACACACGCACACACACCTACACACACACACACACACACACACTGGTACATAGCTAATGCTTCTAAACGATGCTAAAAGGGTAAATACCCCAAGCAATCTTGTTTGCAGACAACACTGCTAACAGATACGTGGTAAAGAGGATGACATATTTGTACAGTGCTGGAAGGACAAACTTACAGTGGTCTTTTTCGCTACAAATATGTCCCATAAGCATTTCACTTTCCCTGAAACCCATTTAAATCTTCTCTCACAAGTGACAGCTGTGCACTAGCGAATGTAGCCTAGCTTCTCATAGCCTAGCTTTCATTAAAGCAGCTCCCAACCGCTAACCATAACACATGGACATCTTTAATTTAAGGAAGCACTGAACCAAGCCAAATCTTTAATTTCAGTTTTGACGATGCCTCTAGTGTTATGGTGAACTGCCAACACACACACATACACACACACACACGCACACACAGCAGAATCCACAGGGACAAAAGAGGCCTCACGTCACCTGCTCTTCGCTAAGCTAACCCATTCCAGCCTCCGGTGCAGCTCCAACCAATTTGAGGCTCCACAGAGACGATGCGAGAGGGCACAGAGAGAGAGAGAAATCGCTTACATTTGTATAAATTATCTCAGACAAAGAGAGAGGCAAGGTCACAGAGTGGTTAGCGTTTATACAGGGAGAGAGGGAATAGCTGTAGCTATCTGAAGCATGCATGCGTTTGTGTGTGTGTGTGTGTGTGTGTGTGTGTGTGTGCACGCGCCTATGTGTGTGTTATGGAAATGCAGGCTCTTGTACGGACCGAGTGATGAGGGAAGTGCTAGAACTGTCAAGGACTCCTGACAGCACTGTCATTCGTAGCACAGTTAGCGGGCCTACTCAGCGGCTTCACATTTCAATAATACATGAAGGGTATATAAAGCACATCCACTATCTGGAATTACATACCCATATCCCAAAGCCGTTTCGTTGGCTTTAAACTTTTTTTGTTTATGTTTGACCTTTCTGCAAATGGCTGAGGAGTTTTTATGTATGTGAAACTGGATATGGAAGAGGTCGAGTGGATGCTCGGTCAAGCTCGCGAGCTACACAAATGGGATTCGGGATAAAGTGCATTCATCTTCAGAATACAGGACTAAGCTACCTTCTTGTTTCACTCACTAATGGTGGTGTCAGTCCAAAGTGCTTTGCTCAACAACAACAACAAAAAAAAAACAACACGTTTAAATAATTTGCTGAAATGCTACATACTTGAAGAGATGCTGTCAGACTTTAACAATCTGTAAAATGTTGTTGTATCTTAGCAGTTTAGCCATAAAGGTTCCCAGTTTTGTGCAAATGACTACAAGTACTCATTCCAAAATGTATATGTATGCAGGCACATATACTAGTTGGTGTAGCGGAAATACTGAGCAAGGGTAAATGCACACCTTTGGGAAAGCAATAAAACAAAATAAAATCAAATCCCTACAGGGCAATATTTATTACATATATTACATATAAACCGATACATAATAAATACATAAGCCATAACCACCACCATAAGTGATATAGCTCACACAGTTTTAAATAATCCCAGAGAATCACCAGTTTAGATGGTTCCACACTAGCAAAACCAGTAAATCAATAAGTAATATACTGTAAATCATATAACATCAAGGTGAAAGCATTGCATATTAAACAGGAGTTCATTGATTGGGGAAAAATGATCAAATCCACCCACATACTTTTCCCAGGAAAGGATGTTTTCATTTAATTTCACACAATGCCATCCCAAGATATCAGGCCAACAATACTATAAACCCTGAAAAGTCTAAAACAGACTGAAACTGATTAGAACACTGAAGTATTGAGCTTTTCAGATGATCACAATAAGCAAGAAAAATCGAATAAATGCACACTAACAACACTATACCAACACTGCCTTAAAACTGTAGACCAAAAATGAACCTTTCTATTGAGCGTTTGAGTTTTGGTCACTTTTTTGACCATCCAAAATGATCTTTGGCTGGAGGGATGTACAAATAGATGGACAGTCGGAAGGATAGATGGGTGTTTCTCAGCTTGGCTCTGATATCACAAAAGGTGTATAAGGATAACGTCTTGGGATAGAATGATGTGTGGCTGGGTGATTGGATGGATAGATGGATGGATGTAGGGATGGGTGGATGGATAGATGGACAGATGTTCAACCTCAGCTCAAACACTTCAAATGTATAAGAATATTTCCACGGGTTGCAAAATGACCGATGGAATAACCTTCCTATTAGAAGACAAAGGAGTGTGAAGGGACACTGATCAGTCAAACTGATAAATGGATTGCAGTGTTTACACAGCTAACCATTAACAGTCTGTTGATGGGGTGAAGACATGTGTTGCATAGGACTGCAGCCCATTTCCTAAACAATAAATGCAACATCTGCTGTGCTCCAAGTCTCCAAAACGGCATGGTCCAGTGGATGAAATCTGTTCTCGCTCTCTTTTCGTTTATTAACCTATTCCATTTGGTTTGCCAAGTTTGCGTGCAGCCCTTTGGCTAGGGCGGCTCACAAATACAACTTCGGCATTTGGATTACTTGTCCCTGCTCTGCTCGGCTGAAGCAGTGGCATATGGGGAACCTGCTATTGCTCCTGCTCCGCAGCACAGGGGATTCAGCGCAGCCATTATGCACAGCCTGTGGCTTTTATGCGTTCATTATACAGCTCGCATTCAGCATTTCTAATGTAACCTCTCTCTGTGTTGTGTCTCTAACATCAGTTTCTCTATCTCTTACCGTCTCTGTCTCTTGCTATCTCACCCTCCCTATCTGTCCCACT
The DNA here is from genome assembly GCA_037974565.1 of Clupeocharax schoutedeni. Taxonomy (NCBI): domain Eukaryota; kingdom Metazoa; phylum Chordata; class Actinopteri; order Characiformes; family Alestidae; genus Clupeocharax; species Clupeocharax schoutedeni. The sequence goes on from JBBPDH010000037.1 coordinate 27,947,915, forward strand.
CTTTATATTAGCTACGTCTTCCTATCAGAATCTGAAACAGAATCAGATCAACTTTATTGATCCCAGAGGAAATTGCAGACATTATGACTGCACAGACACACAGAGACAAGAAGAATATACAATCTAAAAACTATACTCAATATGAACTACATGGTGCTATATACACTAATACTGGATATTAATACTGTAGGTAAATAACTTACAGTTTAGTGGATTACCAGTAGTAACACAAATAGCAGTTGCATGCAGCAAGATAAATAGTAGATAAGTAGTAGATAAGTAATGCTGACAGAAGTAGTGATATCACTCATGGTAATATCACATAGTGCACATCATGAATTATAATGATTTAGTTCCCAATAATAAAACTGTACATGTTGCACATGGAGCAAGCAAAAGTGCTCCTAAACAGATAATATAACAATTACAATAGCATGACAATAACTAATCTAATGATTCGTCCTTACAAGCTCCCCATCGTTCTATTTATCTCACTATCTACCACTCTTGTCTTCCCCACCACCCCCTTCCCTTCACTTGCTTCTTGGGAAGCAGACAAAAAGACTGCAGCAGCTGTGAGCTCCCCCCTTTTGTACCAGCACGGCCGCACAGGCCCTGAATGGCAGGGGAGGGAACACAACTTCAAACTGGAGCGCCATTCCGAGTGCATGAAGTGGCTGAGGAGACACACGCACAAAGGATCGGGGTGGAGAATTTTCCTTCCGCGCCTCCACGCTTCGAAGCAGACACATGGAAGACCATTCAGACACCCACACCCACCGTCTAGAGGCAGCACACATAAATACAGCTAACGCAAAGATTAGAGTGCTTTCAGAACGCGCAATTGCTGGGCAGTCAAAACAAAATCCTGTACAGAATTCAGTAAAGAACAACCAATCATGTCATTTGTATATGTCTTTAAGCACAGTTAATTCCTAGGAATGAAGAGATGTTGTGGTGGGTTTTGCTGAACATGCTGGAAAAAAACATTTTAGTGTATGAGCCGTTTTTAGGGCTTCATAAAACATTCATAGCAGAAGCATAACTTGCTCCAGGAAAGGTGTTCTACATTCTCCCATTAATCGTATTCTGAATTGAAGCTGTCAGTCTCCATGTCTCCATGTACAAATGGATCCAACTTTTAAGATGATAAATGTCTGAGTAACAATGGAGTTCATATGGTGTGGTTTCTACAGATCGTTTCTATAGAAACACCTCTTAAGCATTATGAACAAATATTACCCTGGCATTTAGAATTAAAACGTCAGTGTCTATACAGCCATTTGTCAAATTCCACCTATAAAATATTGTACCTTGCTGTGAGCTTTTAGAACAGCTCCACACTACATCTGTAGGATCTTCTGTACTGCCAGTTCATCCGTCTGTATGGACTGATTTCTATCAGTGCCTTTTTCAGCACCTTTATATGATTTTGTCAGAGTTTGGTAGTCAGAGGATCAGAACACTACACAGAAGATCCAATCAAAGCAACGCTTTAGAGAGCCTCCTACGTCAATACAAGGTTAGCATAGTCCAGAAAAACTTCTGAAAGGTTTCAAACAGACTACATGTTCAAGATTACACGACTGCAAATCAAGATTCCTGGCTGGGAAGACTGAGGGTTCTTCCTGTGTGCAGTTTGCATCTTCTCCTTTATTACATGGGCTCAACCAGGTGCTTCGCTTCCTCCCACAGTCCAAAAACATGCACATCATGTGAACTGTATATTTCTAGTAATGCTAGTGTGAATGTAAATTCTGTTTGTCTACCCTATGATGGATGTACTGGTGACCTGATCAGGGTGTCTCTCTACCATTTGTCTTTATGACCGCTGGGATAGGCTCCAGGACCCCCACAACCCTGATTGGGGATAAGCCGCTTAGATGATGGATGGAGGGATGGATAGATTATTCTCAGGATGCGTGGCGATAATAAGGCTAAAGATACATGATGTACGACGTATGATGTACAATAATGCTGAATAATAGTGCCAAATTATAACCATCCTCTGCACTGTGAATTCCAGGCCTTGCCCTCTGGCTCTCGTTTTAAATATCCACTAGTTAGAACCGACAGATATAAACACTCCTTTATCTGCTGTCCAGTTACTGAACTCCATCAGGAAACTGAGATCATTTTTAGAGCCCTCCCTTTTTTTTTCTCATCACTATATATGTATCTATTTATTTATTTCATTTTATTTTATTTGTCAATCTATTTTATATATGACCTGTGTCATGAAATGTGTGGAAATGTGTGTGTGTATATGTGTGCTACCACTGCAAAAATAATTGCCCAATTTTGGACAAACAACTACAACAATTCACACCCATAATAACAGCATAAACCCAAAACTAGATGTGTGAACAAAAGATCTATACATGTGTAAATATACACAGTAAAGAGTTAATATTAGAGTTGAGCCGGATACTCGGCTGAAACGAGTATCCGGTACGGATAAAGCACTTTTGACGAGTACGAGTAATACGAGTCAATATCTGTGCTCGCCCCTCCCCCACACACATACAGAGTTATTGTGTTGCTGTGTCCCGC
>JBBPDH010000037.1:28272387-28286414 GCA_037974565.1 Clupeocharax schoutedeni
TCTCGGTCTCTCCCCCGGACAGAGTGAGCTTGTCCAGTTCACGCACGTTTTAAACCTGTCTCGGTCTCTCCCCCGGACAGAGTGAGCAGTATTGCCGTTAACGCCAATGAGACTCCAATGAGATTAACGGCATTAAAAAAATTAATCTATGCCCACCTCTATTAAATATATGATTTATAATTATAATATGATTTAACTAATAATTAATAATATTAACTAATATAGCTAATAATATAATTTTTGTGCAAAATTATTAAGCTGCATTTCCATATAAAATATAACTTTATAAATGGTAACAGTTATACATGGGAACAATCTGGGAACATTATTTCTTCTTGATGCTAATTGGCTGCATACATTACAGTTCAGTCTATACAGGGGTAACATTGGTATTTACATTCTAGTACTGTCGGAGAGAGCAGTTCAGTGTAAACTGTACAGTACGGAAACGGGTTTATCTTTACATTCTTTAAGGGTAATGTATTAAGCTGGGTTTAAAATGAAATTGAAGTGAAATAAAAGGGAACAGATGAAGGATGAACAGATGTTAATACAAGAATGATGACATGCCTGGTTAATATTATATTTCCCATGGTGACAATCAAAACTTGAAGATGGTTCAGAGACGGGGCAAAAGTAATTATGTTTTGAAAATAATATGTATATCAATATCAATTTTCCTTTTACGTGACTGTAGGTTATTGTAGAAGAACAGAAACTGGTCTGTTTAATTTCATTTTTATTACTTTATTATAAAGTGTGCGGTGCATTTGAGCATTTCAGGTGACAGTGACACTCACAGTGAAACGGTAGGGGGAGCTGCTCTCAGGGAACTCCCACGTCAACAACACACTCGTTTTGGTGGCCAAATTCACAGAAAAGTTCCTGGGCACATCTATCCACACAGAGAGAGGGAGGGAGAGAGAGAGAGAGAGAGAGAGAGAGAGAGAGAGAGAGAAACGCAAATTACTCTCCATTAATCAAATGCTAACTGTGCACACGTCAGTGTGAATAAGAGCGGGTGAGGACATTAGAGTCACAGAGATCAGGACTGTGTGTGTGTGTGTATATATGTGTGTGTGTGTGGGCTCCAGGCTCTGGCGCCCGGCACTGCATGGAATTCTGGGAACAGAGAAGGTGTGAGCATGACGGTAACAGTTGGTCGGATGCGGAGGACCACATATGTCACCGTGGCATCATTCCAGAGAGAGCTGGCCTAGATTCCTTACGAATGTTTTTGAGAGGAGTTTCAAGCGGTTAAGACAGACATGGACAAAAAACAGACAAACCAGGGAGAACACGCTTCAAAGGAAAAAAGTACCAACCAACATACTGGAATAGGGGGGTAGTCAAAGGAATACTCAACCTACTGCTGCTAAAATGCCTGCCCATTTGCTTCTAATGTAAGGATTTTTCAAATTGATAGATTTTCTCTAAATATGAGAAAATGTTACATCATTATACAATACAGACGTAGCAGAATTTGGAAAGTGAGTATTCCTTTAAACGAGGTCAGTGGGAAAAATGAAAGCAAAGGAATCATCAAAGACATGAATGTGAAGACAGACATATGCGGTCTTTTGTGTTTATCAACCTTCCTGAGTGCCACACAACATCCTGGAGTGGGATTGGGGATTTATAATGGGGTGATGGAATCAGAAAGGAAAAAAAAACATCAGTAAAAAGGGTTTCAAACCTACCATCACTGACTTACCGTCAAATTCACACCCAACCAGGACTCAGGCCTTACTGTTTTCTCCACTTACCTCTGTAATCACCGCCTCAGCGACTGTTACCTGAGTGCCTGTGAGAGTGCTGCACTCTAAAGTGTCCTCCATTCAGCTCTATTCAGGTCGGGTGAGGGCAGGAGTGTGTGTCGGATGCTAAAGTGTCCCGTCGCATATGTTCCGGTCATTTAGGTTGGGGGAGGGTTGAAGGTGGAGGAAGGTGGTGGAGGTGGTGGTGGTGGTGATTTTCTCTCATCCAGGTTTAGGACAGGGTACAGGGGCCTCGCAAGTGGGAGGAAAGTCCAGCAGCCCAGGAAAGCCCTGAGCTAGTTTTACAGTACTGTGAAAAAGTATTGGACCAGCCATGGAAATTGTTTCTAATTACTAATCTGGGCAATACATTTGTTATTGACTGACCAAAAAGACCTACATATCATTAGAATATGAGGAGAGCACTAAAATATATTAGGAGAAAATCATATTGTTATATATCATATGTATATATATATGTGTGTGTGTGACATATATGTTACAATACCAGCAAAAAACAAATAGATAGATAGATCGATAGATTGAACATGATAGAAAATCATGAAACATACGATATAAAATTTGCCACAGCTTTCCTACAGACTGCATTTCAGCAAGTAAACTGTGCATTAATGTGTGCAGTGTGAACTCTGTTGAAGCCGAAACATCATCAGCCATCATTTGCCTTTAAACATAACTTTCCCATGCGGCCGAATACTTGCACAGTATTTCAGACTATATTATCAATTGTTTGTGATTGGGTTGTAAATGGGCCCAGGGTTTCTGGCCTCACCCCAGGACAGGTCAGTGTCTGTACCTGTGTCGAAGGCAGCAGTTCGGTAGCGCATGCGCGGGCTGAAGGGGCCCGGCCCCGCCCTATTGTGGGCGCGAACGCTCACGTCATACTCCCGGTCCGGGTTGAGCCCATGGATGGTGTAGCTGGTGTCTCCGGATATTAACATGATTTGACGGGGCTCCTGTTGATTTTCTGCCTCCCCATAAGCGATGGTGTACCCGGTGATGACGCCACGTCTTCCTACATCTGGAGGCAACCAGAAGAAGTTCAGCGAGCAGCAGGTGGCGTTAGCGCTCTCCGAGAGCAGTGGGGGGGCCGCTGGGGGGTAATCAGGCAAGCTTAGCTCTTCCAGGGTCGTCTGGCTGTAAGCAGAACGCCCTCGAACGGACAGGAGGAAGTAGTAGGTGGTGCCAGGGAGCAGGTCGGTCACGTTGTACTGCCGCTCACGAGGCTTAAGGTCAATGGAGAAGGACGGGGTGTTGTTCTTCAGGCCGTAGGTCAAGCGGAAGCCCAAAATGTCTGATGGAGGACCAGACCTTTGGGGCATCCAGGACACCATGGCAGATGTCTCTTCTATCAGCTGGACAGACAAGGACGGAGGGTCAGGGACTGAGATAGAGAGAGACAGAAAGGAGAGTGGGAGAGTGATGAACTAGTCAGATTTTCAGATTTTTGGTAAACAAAATGATCAAATGTACACAAATGTTGTGCTGAAATGTTGCATCTTTAGTTCTGTCTTGGAGTCCTGAGACCAGCACAGGTAATAAATGCAAACCGAAGGCTGAAATAATCACACTGGCTTCAAACCATGCACTCAGACACGCTTATGTGGTTTCTGACACTGTACAATTTACTATTATCTATGAAGATCTACATTGACTTTGTCTCTTTACTTCCTACCTTTCATTTGTTAGCGATGTTAAAGCAGAGTGCAGAGCAAATGGAGCAAAACTTAGACACCAAAATAGTCTTGGCTGTGTTGACATTTGGAATAAAAGCTGGGGTGAAAAAGTACAAAGAAACTGTACTTAGGTAAAACAAAAAATTCTGTGGAAAAAAAAAGTACAGAGCCAAAAAATATACTAAACCTTCCATTTCACTGATACAGCGAAGAGCCAAAACATTCTACTTTCTTGTTTACATAGTTTAATATCCACATAAACACTGGGATAATGGTTGAACAACGCAGGTCTGAGGGAAGAGTACACATCCTCAAAGTGCATTTTTAGTGCATCTTTTCTATTTATTTGTTTTACATATTTACATAAAAAATATAAAAAGTGACATTTTTGGAACAGCACACGTTTGAATTGAACAAGTTCAGCACATGATCAGTAACTGTAGATTTAAAAGATCAGTAGAGTGCAAATTATATACGTATTTATGCTTAAAAAATCAATCAAATGTGTCATTTGAACAGGGGTCCACAATCTTTTGCACAAAACTGTGCATGGTAAGACCATTTTCATTCTGCAGCAGCACTTTGGCTACAGCTGAATAGCAGAATCAATCATTTTCCTTGATTTTGCCTGATCTGTAGCCCAGGGCCTGATTATATGTACTGGTAGAACTGAATAACATGCAGGTCTGCATAGCTACAAAGTCAGGCAAAGCCAAAGAATGTTCATGCATGTCTTCAGACGCAGCCACTGCTCCTCATCCTCCTCAGCAGCGCAGGCCACGAGTGTGGAGCAGTGACTAATAGGCAGATGCTGTTTCTTGCAAAGATGCATTAGCATAATTGTGGGCAGCTTTGTTTTGCATTTTTCCTGGCAAGAGCATAAACAAAAAAAACGAATATCCCATGATCCCTGAAATTTGTAACAAATGCTTCGAAGGCTCAAATGAATATATAAGGACTAAAGCCTGTGCAATTTTTCTCTTCGCAATGTAATTGAGAAAAAAAAAAGCCTAATATCTCCCAATAATGGTGCTCCCACCAAATGCCTTCAGGTCACTTTCCACCTCCCTAACCTGTAAGCCAGCATCACCAACCAGCCGTTGAATAATGCAACAGACACTAAAAAGGTTTGTGGCAAATAAGAATCTTACAGAAACCAAGAATACCAGTAAAACAGATAAAATCCTATTAGCATAGTGAGCAGTAAGAGAGTACGATGTCCATTTTTGGCAACAGTGTAAAATTCTTTCTCTGTATTTAACCCAATCAACAAGTGAAGCAGTAGGCAGCCTGGGGAGCAGTGGTGCTACTATCAGTCCTGGGATTTGAACCCACAATATTCTGATCACAAGGGCAACTAACCACCAGACCACCAGCTACCGAGACTCTTCTTCTAATCTTTATAGAAACAGTTTCAGTTTCAGTTCGTGTTTTTTTGATAATAACACAAACTGAAAAATATATGTGTTAAACAAATGTAAAATGTGTAGCTAGCCTTCAATTGGCATTAACTGATTAGTCTTCAGTTTAGACTAGATGTTTCCACTGTAGCAATCCTTTAGTTTCTGCTTCTGATTCTTGATTTAGTTGCATTAATTTGCAGTAGAAGTTTTTGTGGCATCGTTGCTTAACAATCTAATAAACGGATGGGGGGAAAAAAGTCATGCTGTGAATATTAGCACTGGGTTGTCAATACTTCACTGGATATCACTCATATTCATGTATTACTGCAAAGACATCGAAGCAAAGTACAAATATCTTTCTGGGTTAGAAGTAGAAACTGAATGAATATGGTCTTTGATTACTTTTCTCTCGATACATTTTTTTAAAAACTTTATCTGCTGGCAAAAATTCCTCTAAGAAAAACAATCTTGTTGCCATGACAATCACCATTTGGCTGTAAAATAAAGCAGAGGAGTTGCTTTTCTCCCTCATGCGGATCTTGAAGAGGACTAGAGACGTATGTAAAAGTGGGGGACATGCCCCAACAAAAACTGACAATCCAGGAACCCTCACAAAATAACAAGAAGGCAATTTCACAGCGTGCCCTCAGTCTGGCGCCCGTGGATAAGCCCTGCACAGCTGTTCAGGTCATGTACCGAGTGTATTTTTTCTTTTTCTAACTGGAGGAAATATAAGCAGCCTTCCTAAGCACTGTATCCCCGAGGCCTCCCACACACATGCACACACACATACACACACACACACACACACACACACAAATGCAGATGGCAAGCACCCACATGCATAAATAAAACTCTCGCTGTCATAGTCTCTCTTTCTCTCTCTCACACACACAAACACACACACACACACACACACACACACACACACACAAAGTTACAGATACGTACCTGTTCCAGGGGTCTGGACTGTCTGTGCTATGCTGCGCGCTCCGTCTCCTTTAATAGTGTAGGCAGCGACTGTAACAGAGTAGGTGGTCTCAGGCTGGAGCCCACTTATAATTGCTTCCTGCAACACATACACATTCAAAATCACACATAAAGGAACACACTGCTCTACAGGTTGATTATATAATTGATTTGATGCTACATCTTTGCAACACAATCTATGCCCCATTCAAAAGTATGGAATTGTGTTTCATTTGAATGATTTTATCTTATATTTAATTCACATTTGTTATTTTATATTTTTAAAAACATCGTACATTATATGGACACAAGTGTTGGGACACACCTGTTTTTCTTGGTTTGTGCTAAACCCCTTACTTCCAGTGAAGGACAATCTTAATGTCACGCCATGCTTCCAACTTTGTGGACCCAGTTTGGGGAAGAACCTTTACTATTCCAGCAGGACTGTGTCCCAGTGCACAAAGAGAACCCCATAAAGACATGCTGGAGTTCAGTGTGGAAGAGCTTGACTGGCCTCCAAGACCTTTAGGATGAACGGAGATTGCGAGACAGACCTTCTTGTTTGACATCAGTGTCTGACCTCATAAATGTTCTACAGAATGAATGTGCACAAAACCTCACAGAAACTCCAAAATCTTGAGGACAGCCTTCCAAGAAGAGTGGAGCTGTTATAACTGCAAAGGAAGGGCAACTCCGTATCAAAGTCTATGGATTCAAATGCAAGGTCATTTAAGTCCCTGTGCGTGTAATGGTCAGGTGTCCCACTAATTTTGTCCATACAGTGTATTTTGGGCCTCCAGGCCCAGAGCTGAAGATCCAAGGACAGCAAAAATTAATTCATGAATGAATTCACTTACTAAGATTGAATTTTTGTTTTACATTGATGTTTTTGTTGTTCAAAAAACATCTTTGATTGCTACAGCTTGGTACAGTTAACAATCAGAATGTGTGTGTGTGTGTGTGTGTGCGTACAGTCACTGTACTGTACAGACACTTGTGTAGAGAGAGCACTCAAAGCCACTTGCTCTAATGAACTCTGCGCTGACAGCCCCCCCAAAAAATTGCTGCCTCATGTGCTTATCTGTCTGTGCTGTAAGACAGCACAATAGCAGCAAAGTGAAGGGCAGTGAAGGAGTGAGGAGATTTCATAACCAGCTTTACGCAACGACACACACACACACACACACACACACACACACACACACGCACACACCAGTTCCGCCTCACCTCGTCTGCTGCCATACTCACATATTCTGCCGCATCATCCGTTTTCCACTAACACAGTGCCAGCAGGAAGAGAGAAAAAACACACAGAGTGAGGGAGGGGAAAAAAGAAAGTGAGAGAGAGGTATATATATATATATATATATATATATATGTATATATAAGAGAGAGAAAGAGAGAGACGGAGAGAGAGATGGGGGAGAAAAGCAGGGAGGACAAGTGAGAAGAATGAGTCAAGAACGGGGGAGTGTAGGAGTGAAAGAGAAAAAAAAGAGAGAGAGAGAGAGAGAGATTTTTGAGAGAGATTTGTGAAAAGAGAATGGGCCGGTTGTTGGAAGAGCAAGAACAGATGAATGCTAACATGCAGAGAGAAAGAGAGAGAGAGTGACAGAGAGAAAGAAAAAGAGAGACAGAATGAGAGAGATAGAGAGTGATAGAAAGAGAGAGAAAGAAAAAGAGAGATAGAGAGACCGAATGAGAGAGATAGAGTGATAGAGAGAGAAAAAAAAGAGAGACAGAGAGAGATACAGAATGAGAGAGATAGAGAGTGATAGAGAGAAAGAGAGAGATGGAAAAACAGAGACAAAGAGACAGAATGAGAGAGATAGAGTGATAGAGAGAGAGAGAGAAAGAGAGACAGAGAGACAGAATGAGAGAGATAGAGTGATAGAGAGAAAGAAAGAGAGAGAGACAGAATGAGAGTGAGGGAGTATGAGAGAGAGAAAGATTAAGACTGAAAGAGAGAGAGAGAGATCGACAGTGAGAGAGTGTATGTGAGAGAGAAACAAAAAGAGAGACAAAGAGAGAGACAGAATGAGAGAGATAGAGTGATAGAGAGAGAGAGAGAAAGAAAAAGAGAGACAGAGAGAGAGAAAGATTGAGAGAGATAGAGTGATAGAGAGAAAGAAAGAGAGAGAGACAGAATGAGAGTGAGGGAGTATGAGAGAGAGAAAGATTAAGACTGAAAGAGAGAGAGAGAGATCGACAGTGAGAGAGTGTATGTGAGAGAGAGATTTCTTCATTAGTATCTCTGTGGTCCTTCAATCATAGTTAACACTTAAACAGTATAAATAATAGACACTGTACCGTCTCCACTGTCTCCCAAACCTCTGTTCATTCTTCTGAAATCAGGGGGGATCAATAGGGGGAGTCTGTTTATAGAAAAGCACTGATCCAGAACTAATTACCCAACATCAGTGTCTGTCCACATTCATGCTCTCTTGACTGAATGCAGTCAAATCCTTGTAGTAATCTTAGCGTAATGTCTTCCAAATAGGAGCAGCTGATGGTAAAATGCTCCAAATCAATGTAGCTGTCCACATGCTTTTTTTGAAAAAGTCAAATGCACATACTGTAATCTGTTAGTACAGAATATATTTTAAATGAAAATGTAATTTATTATATAAATTATGAGAATAAGAACAGTATAGTAAAAAGCATACCGTAAACCACTGAGGCCACTAAGGCTTCAATCAACCGTTTAACCACACACAGATTAGTTTTTAAGTAGCCTCTGAATAATTACTGTAATAATAAAAAAAAAACACACCCTAAGATCCACAATTTTGGCTGCCTTTACACAGTGAAACTTCCATGCCAGTAGTTGGATGTTGTGAGTATCTCACAAATTAGCTTTCATGCAGCTCCACTAATTAGCAGCTTGTGTTTTTAATACATCATATCATTTCACTGCAAAATGTCACCTGCTGTGTGTTATTTACAGCTGCATGTTCAGAGCATTCCCAGAGTCTTCCCATATGTCACTGTTGTGCTTTATAACAATACAGTATAAGCGAACGTTTTCAGCCACCCCTCATTTCTTCATATTTTGTGTCCAAAGATCCAGACTTTCTTGGCTTTTAATGTGGTTTTGAGGAACAGTTCTCCAGGCTTCCTGAAGGACCTTCAAAGACTGTCCAGTCCCTGAACCTGACCAGTTTGGAATGATTTGGTTACTTAAGACACACAGTGACCTACGTATGAATCATTCAAGCAGAACAAAGAGCCTCTAACTGAAGTCCTGAACAGTGAAGAACCAGGAGCAGATGATTCCAGATGATCAGGCGGTGATCAGTATACTGATGGTGCTGAATGCTGAGTGGTTGGAACTCCTTTATCTAGACTCCTTTGTCTTGTATCTTTAGGCACTAAACATTTGTTCTCATTTCTATAATCTACGCAGTATTCTAAAGATACATGTATTATCTGCCTATATGTGTTTATTGTATTGTATATTAAGTCTTTGGAAAGTACTGTTCAAGCCTTTAAAGCTGCCTCACTAATCCTGTCCTAGAAGCACCGCAAGTTCATCCAAGGATGCACCTCGGCCTCCTCTGCTAAAACAATTTTCATCCTTTGATTAAATAAGGATGATAACAGCAGGCTAAAGGAAAAGAATTAACAGAGGTGCAAGCAGCCAACAGCTGTTACTGTTAGCAGTTTAGTTCAGCCAGCTGGTTACACACGGAAAAAAAACTTTAAAAAGTTAGTGCTGACTTTTGGGTTATATGGGTTATAACTTCTAATGGGAAATTTTACACAACTGGCAAAAAATATGTGATTTAATTGATGTTCGAACTGATGTAGTGTGACATGCTCACGGAATGGGTTATCTGCATTTGGGCTGGATGGTTGATTAACCTGAAAAAATAATTTACATTCTGCAACTCAGGTGCACGTCAGTTTCACTGTGTTGAGCCAGCCTTGGTTTGCTTGCGATTTAAGGGGTTATACCAAAGCACTCTTTTCTACAGGTATACAGGAACCGTGCTGTACATAAACCGCACTGTGGTGACACGAAAGCTGCAGCATGCTTTGATTTTCTACTAGAAATGTATTCTCTCCACACAGTTAATGGCCAGTCGTCCCAAAACCATGTCCATGGGGTCGAACCAGTTGAAAGTTGTTTTTTTTTTTAATGAGAGCTGCCTTTGTTATTATGGTGTTTTATTACTTAGTCTTGTTTGAGGTATTCTTTCTTTTCGCTGCATTCTTTATCTGATGAAAGTCTATGCCAGAGAACCTGTTAGTCCTGGATCACCTTCACATTTCGAACAGAGTTAAAGATAAATTTGTTTGCGTCATAGAAAACTCTTCAGCCTAAACAGACATTAGAGCTTGTACTGCATTGACTTTCCAGTTATTAGTTTGAATCTCCATTGTTTGCTTTCCGAGTCTGTCTGTTGTCATGACAATGTTTTTGACCAATCAGAAAGCAGTGACACAGTCAGCTCAGCTGTGGCCCCCTTTCAGCCCAGACACTGAGCAGCATGGGTCTGTTTCGGGTTCGGGTCACTTTATTTACGATGTAAAAAACATTTGTCTGCAGTTCCTTGTACCAGTGGAGAAGCACCATTGTTGATGAGGTCATGTGGGCGTGTCATTTTGAACTCACCTGGGCGTCGTCCAGCATGATGTCTCTAATGCGAGGCAGACTGCGAGACTCTCCGTTCTCCAGCCGAGCGTAGTGCACCTGGTAGCCACGGATCTGCCCGTTCCGTTGCCCTGGCAACACCGATCGCCATGACACCCTGATGGAGGTGGAGTTCAGGGGCCGCACCTCCACCTGTGAGGGTGGCGCTCCCGGCACTGCAGAACACACACACACACACACACACACACAAGCTCAATCACAAAGTGGTCGCCAAACAGCTCTTCTGAACCGGGCCGTCTCTGGAGAGCTGTGGTTAAAATTGCTCCCAGACACAAAGCACAGTCCAAATCCTCGGGACTGTCAACGCACACACAGCTGCTGTTCTGCCTCTCTGCACTCCCAAACTGGGGCTCTGACAACACTGCAATTAGGCTGCAGGAGCCGTCCAGCTGCACCAACAGGTCAAAGGAAAGGCTGGTCATCAATTGCATATAACAGCAACTGCTGTAGCTTATGCCCCGGAGGCTCAAAATGCATCATGATGCATTGATTCGAAGTTCTCCCTTCAACTGCATTGATTTACTGGGGTGTCCAGTCTTACCTGCAAAAGGCTGCTTTGGTGGCTGGTTTTCAGTCCAGCATAGCAGTAGCTCACATGATCTCGATCAATTGTATGAAGATCAAAAACAACTGATAACCCTTAGGGGTGGAGACCATCATGAATGTACTCATGGATCTTCAAAAATATCTTGTCTTTTTTCTGTTTAAAAAAAAGTCAAAGAAATTTGTTCATTTTTGTTCTTTATGGCCATTTGCATGTGGAGCTATTTTATTGTTTATTATTCTTAGGTTTTTTAAAATAACTTTGGTTCTACGTGACACAGAAACACCAAACAAAGCTCTGCGTGACGACTGGCACCTCGAGCATCAACACAAACCTTCCATATAAGGGGCAGTTCTGGCGTATGAGGACAATTTTACAATTTGTTGCATTTTCAAGTCAAGTGAGCTCCTGCAGGTTTGCAATGAACTGCAGCCCCATCCGCCCTCTGAGGAGAGATTTACAATGGCATAATCAATAACAATGGATTATTATACTGTTCAATAAAGTGCTAATTTTTTTTGGGCCAAATTGCAGTCCCTAAAAGTGGCTGTTGCAATTTACTAAAAAGGTGCTGCAGCCATTATATAATAATAAGATAAGAGGTTTACGCTGCTGTCTTGCATTTATAAGAGTCTCACTCTCAAAGTGCAAACTTGGAGATTATTATAATGAACCTCTTCTGATTTCCCAAGATCAATATCAGACCCTGACTGTGATATTATGTTGAAATGATGTCTAATAATCATGCACTTTCTTAACAACTTGTTTTTGGCACTTTATCATTCATTATTTTAATCCATTTTGAACCTATAACAGAGATAATGAGAACCCCTTCTTTTTCTCCTACCTGGAGGAAAAGGGCTTTCGTACTAAAAGCAAAATAAGGGGTTATATTGCGCTGGTCAGATGTCGATTAGTAGGTAACATGCTAAACTAACCACCCTTACAGGGGGCAAAGTGCTGGTAGTCTGTCACAGTAAGTTTGCTCCACTGTGTATTCCTTTAAGTGTCCATATTTACATAGTTCCTCTAGTCAACACTTATTTAGAGTAAAAAAAGAAATGGCTGCAGAACAGCTGTACCTGTAAAAAGGAGATATATTCTATATTCTTTATAGAATTTAACTCTCCTCCTCCTATTAACTCTCCTCCTAGTCACATTAGTGTAGGTTCTAGTGCTTTACAGATTATTTCCTGAAAAAAATAATCTCATTACTGATTTACTTTTAAATGACCCTCTAAAACCCAGGAATGTACAGGATATTCAACAGTAAATGTAATACTTATCACAGAGAAGACCTTTTGAAAGACGTGTGAATATATGATTTAGATGCTTAAACAGGTGTCAGGAACAGGCATCTGTGGAGAATTTCACCCACAATTTTGTATTCTGTCCTTAATAAAAGAACATAATATACTAATTCTATATACTGTGCTGCATTAACTATATTTTAAGGCAAGGTTTAATGCCTTAGATGCTTATGTGCATACGGTGCAATTCTAAGCTGCCCAGTTTTGAATCAGGTGATTTGAAAGTGATATATTATGTCCGCTTTTTCTTTATTGGAGGAAAAACAGGCCTGTAGTCGAGGGCTTGCGTCATTTTCATACATCTATTTGTGTAACACACTCTTTCTTTCACCCAATCTCATGTCCCACACTATAACAATACACACACACACACACACACACACACACACACACTCTCTCTGTCTCCTGCACACACCGCATAATGTGTCCTCATGAAGCCCCAGGATCATATCATCTACATCTCTTAGCAATTAGCAGCTCGCCACTCCTGCTCCCAGGACGCCTGCCCTCCATCACCAGAAGCAATAGCATTCGCAGGAACCAGCCGCCCGTAACCATGACGACAGCAGGCAGGAGCTCTGAGGAAGTGGTAAGGCTCGCACAATCAGGTTTTATGATCTGAATTCCAATCGTAATTCAAGATCAATAAATTATCCCAAAGTCTCATGTAACTGCACATTATTAAATAAATAAGCAGAATGTAAAGCCACTGAATATTTCTCCTGTCCTTACAGTCAATGAATGGAAACCAAGCTGAAAACCATCAGTTCTTTACACGTTTTCAATGAATCGTTGCTGTGACATTTATATACGTCTGCTTTTTTGAGCAAAAGGTCTTTCCCATCGGCTTTGCAGGACAGTGAGAAAAATAGCCAAGTGGCTAGAGAGGTTGGAAAAGCCGTATCACAGCAAAAAATTGCCAAACAAAAGAATCCCTTTATAATCCTGAAAAAACTGTGAAAGAATAGTTTAAACGAAAGTTATAATTGGTATTAAAAACTTTATTATGCACCACAGGCCTATCATTTAGGATTCTTTATTGCATAATCTGGTCGGGAGCACATGTGAATATTAATTCTATGGTACTCTCTGCCACAGAATTTGGCCAGTATTTTATTGGCAGTTATTGTACCCTTTGCAGATAGATTTAGAGACCCAGGCCAATGTAAATGGGGCTTTGGGTCTAATGAGTGTTCTTAACAGTGCTGTGAACAATTCATTCAGAACGAAAGGCTATCAGTAGGCCACAGCACACGTGGGTATGAGTCGAATTAGAGAATAAAATTAACCATCCTTTGATCGGGACGCCCCTGCATATGACCGCAAATACAAATGAAAGCTCTCAAAGCTCTCATACTTTGACATGTTACCACCCAGTGCATTCTCTGACACTGCATGAATACAGTAGACTAAACTGACCCTCATCCATCCTGATGTAAATGTGTTTAGTTCTTGTTAGGGATGTCCCGATACCACGTTTTTAAGTCCGATACCGATACCGATATTGTAAATTTGGATATATGCCGAAACGATACAAATCCGATACTCACCAAGTCTTTTTTTAATCAATAAGCAAAAAATAATGCTTTCAAAAACATATCCGGATATATTTGGCATACCTTAACACAAATACAAAAATCATAATTGTAATAGAATAAGGAAGAAACATTGCACAGAGTACTTGGTATAG
>JBBPDH010000037.1:28286514-28297664 GCA_037974565.1 Clupeocharax schoutedeni
CTGATAAATGTATTTAGCTCTTTCTCTCCCTCTCTCTCTCACTGATAAACACACACACACACTGACACACACACTCTTTCTCTCTGTCTCTCTCTTACCGCACGCGTACACTCACTCACTCTCTTCCGCATTTTTTAAGGATCAGATTACATTTCTAAATCCTTCCCGATTTCCGATCCCGTAATTTAGGTCAGGATCGGACCGATACCGATACAGAATATAGGATCGGCCCATCTCTAGTTCTTCTTGTAAATTTTCCAGTTAGTTTCCAGGTAGTTACAAATGGATGCGGTTTTATTTCCAAGTTGAGAAGTAGAATTACCCAGAAATACCAACAGAATAAGAGTACAAGGACCGTCAAAGTGGGCAATTTTAAGGAGCAGTTGCCTATAAATCTAAAAGAACTAAGAATCTGTTTTGATGTCTTGTCTGTCAGAGCAAAACCTTGTTTCTTCATTTAAAAGTGTAAAGAAGCCATTTGTGTAACACAGCACAGTGTGAAGAGTGCGAAATTCTTTGGAGGGAGCAGTGGGGGGGGATTAGGAACAAAGCGCCTGGGGAGCAGTGTGTAGGAATGGCACCTTGCTCAAGGGTACCTCAGTGGCACCACTAGCAGTCTTGGGATTCAAACCCACAACCTTCTGATCACTGCTCCCTGGGCCCTGTGTTCCTGGCTGCCCCCTGCTTCACTTGGTGAATGGGTTAAATGCAGAGGTTGAATTTCGTGCTGTTCGCACTGTGTGCAGTGGTGTGTTCACGTATGACAAATGGTCACTTTCACTTCATGCTGTCGGCTTTGTTGGTCATCAGTGGGAATATCATTGAAGTGCTTTCGCATTTGCATCAGCTGTTCATTTGATTTGCACTTTGGGGCTTCTGGGAGCTTTAAGGAAAGTGAGTATTAGAAATGTTGTAATACCTACCATCCTCATCTGTCCGACACTGGAGGAGGGTGCTCTCCGGGCCCAAGCCCTGGGCAGTGAGCGCCGCCACTGAAACTCGATGTCGTCTCCACTTCGCCAGGTTCTTCAGCAGCGTCTCGACAGCGTCTGCCTCCGTGCGAATTGTCTTTTTTGGAAGAGCCTCTGTTCCATTGTTGTCGCCGTCTTCAAGTGCCAGGTATCTTAACTCGTAACCGGTCAGATCACCGTTCTGGCTTTCCTCCGGCGGCGGCCGCCAACTTACCAGGAGGGAGGAGGAGCTCGGGCTCGTGCAGCGTAACTCGCGTGGCGCCGCCGAGGGCTCTGGGTCAGGCAGACATAGACGGAGCGAGAAGGAGGGAGGAAACGGAAGAGAGGATCGGAAATGAAGAGAAGATAGATGGAGGGGGTAGAGTGATACAAATAAAGAAAAATGAATAATAATAAAAACGGAAAAAAAGCAAGAAAACATCAGATGGCAGAGATGAGATACGGGAGAAGATCTCGTCTCCTCAGGAAAAGAATTCGAATCGATAAAACTAATTATGGGTCACAAATTAAATTTGACTCAAAACAGATAAACAAGTCCAACGAAAGGAACGATGAGATGACAGAAGCAAAATGAAATGGATGGACTTTGTCAGAGTAATGATGATGAAAACGGGGCCTACCTCGCTGCGGACTATTTTTAGGCTACACAGCCCCCAGTACTGTTTACTCGAGAGGCCCGCATCGCAACAGTCGGCCGGCCAATGATGAGAGAAGCATATTGAACGGGAAAGGACAACCCAATTAAAGGGAAAGTGAGTGTGTAATGGATAGCTGTCACCTGTCACCTCTCATTCTGCTGCAGCACAAAAAAACAGATTGATGGATGGACGGATGGATGGATGGGCGTCTGGGCTGGAGGCTGAAAGGGATCGGGCTTTTAAGTCCAGATGGTGACAGTTTACGGTGAGTGAAACCGAGACTGCCATTGCAGCCCGAACTCACAACATGTCATTTCATTTTAAATCCATCAAGTGTTATTGAAGGGGGTGGCATTCTTCTTCTCTTTTTTTTTGAGGGATTATTATGCGATCCTCCTCAGCATATGGCACAATTCTGCTCTAATTAACTTTCGTTGGGAGTCAGGTAATGAACTACTTTAAAATTGTCTGTAATTCTAGGGCAATTTGTATCCAAGATAGAGATGCCAGACCATGACGGCAACATACAAAACAAATAAAGCGAAACCTGACCACTTGAAATGACTGTGAGACTCTTTCCTCGAGGGAAAAACTGCATGGTAAGCCATCCACGAAATTGTTGTGTAAATGTCCTCCATTGAATTCAAAAGCCACCGTACAGCGATTATGCCGCGCCCATAGCCAGACAGGAGGGATGTTATAGTGTAGTGGCGCTGTAATGTGCATAAAAGTGATTTGCAAGAATTTTACAGGAGATACGCTTCCCCTGACTGATATGAACCAGAATGAGGGTTTCTGCTACAAGGCATTTGATCTGATAAAAAGAATGCAGAAAGCAACACAAACTAATGGAAACCATAAGATGAACAGATAATACAGATTTCATGACAACCCAAATGACTCCAAAGGAAACATGAGACGGAGTGATGGAATCGTAAACGGCATGATCTAATCAAATCTGACATGAGACACAGAGAGAAGAAGCAATTCTCTTCGCTAACATTGTACATACCTGTCTGTCCTTCTACTAAACCTCATAAACAGACTTTCTTACCAGAAGAAGTCCTTGAAAATACACTGCACTGTAAAAGGAATGCAATTTGTTGATCAGTCAAGATGTTTCCTGTCCAAAATGTGCTTCTGTTATTTAGAACAAGAGCTATGAGGCTACGAGGTTAGCTACATTGCTAACAAGCAAAAAAAGTCAATAGTGACCCATGTCTACAAATATCTAAAACTTCTCTCAGCGTGTTCAAAACACGATCTACATTAAGGTGGAGCAGATTTGTGGGAGCTGGGAGACAAAACCAGAGCTGGAAAGGACTGATGTCGGATCAGATTCCCCTGGATTTATTATGGTCAGTCACAGAAACTGATTTTATATCAACTTTCCTCCTCCTGCGGTGGCTTCTGAAAACAGACCCCGTTGTCTAAAAATGTTACCCACAGTGTTTGGCTACACAGTGAAGTTTTGTTCATGTTTATAGCTTACAATTAGTCATAATGCCCCCTAAACCACACCCACAAGTCTGCACCATCTTAATGAACAGATGTGATTCAAGCAGGTTGAGAGTTTTGGGGATGTGTTCTAAAGAAGCAAAATGTGCCCTCTATGCGTCTTGGCTGATCAACTACATCTGCAGGATTTGCTGGACAAAATGTAACATTAAAACCATTCCTTTAAAAACCCTTGGCATGGGGAGTTCTTGAAAACTTTGGGACGGTGTCACCTCAAACAACCCTTAATGACATCTTTATTCTTACAAGTTTACCCTTAAATAGCCAACAGTGTCTCTCCTAGGTCTGCACCCTTCACAGCAAGGTTATTAGCCTCTCAACACCATCAAACCACTTATGCCAAACACGGTCTCCAATGCAGAACTAGTATTTATGCTAAACGTATGGTTGCTTAATAACTGATTTTACAGTGGCCACACACCAAATCCACTTTCCTGCTCACTATTAAAACACCAACATTTCCAAAGAACTCTGCTGTCATGCCACATCAAATGACACTAATCAATGGCATTACTCTGAACAACAGCATGGTTCATTTGGATCCTTGGTCCCTGTGATCGAGCCTAATTGTGTGAAAGCTGCACGGCTGAATGCTGAGCCGACGGGTGAAGAACAAGGGACGCGAGAGAGTTATTAAAAATAATGGAATCCGCTCTGAGCCGTCCTAATAATCAATATAACTGATAACGCTCTTCCTATGAACCACCCAAGCTCAATTACACATACAGGCTGCTGCCGCTGTGGCACAGCTAGCATGCACAGTCATGTAACACAATAATTAAACCGCAGCAAAATAATTCAATTAGCTTTATCGGAGATGACATGTAAAATTAAATAATGACAATGTGTAATTGCTTTCAAAAACGGTTATCTCCGAGTAGTGTCAAAGGAACTCGCACAGGCTAATTGGGCTTAGCTGGACTTGTAGCCTCCACATTCTGACGAAAGTAAGGAAGGTCCTGCTGGAACTGTTACAGGTCAGCGCTCTCTGGGTAGCCGTCGTCAACTGAAGTCGGCCTTCTACACTGACCTGAGAGCAGCTTCTGACAATTTTTTAAAAGCGGTTAAAACTAGCATATGGCAAGAATTTAGCAAAATGGTCCAATATCAGCACTGGGACTGTGAGAATAGATGATTTATGGGCTTTCGAATGGACATTGGGATCTGTCTCTGAAAATTAAACTCGCATTCAAAAGGTCACCACACTCGGAAGCCCCCGTGCATGGTGTCAGAGGAGTAATGGATAATTATGGCTTCCTTAAATGGGAGGTAAGGGTCCTATTCTCTACCACTGGCATTTCCATTTTTAATGCATATATATATATGATATATAGCTATTTAAATCTAATGGGACTAGACTATTCTCAAAGATTCAGACAAGAGCTGCATAATTTTAGCTATATGAGTTTCCTCAATGCACACACAATAAAAGTAGATTCGTGTGTAAATGTGTGAAGCAGTAATGACTGCTGTCACAACAGACCAAAGAGATAAATGATCATTATTCATTTTCCAAGGCCTATACATATACAGTGTTGGGACATAACCTTGTATTTATAATAGGATAACTTTACAGGATAATGTGAAAAAAAGAGAGAAAATAATTGACCATTACATCTATATTATATAATATTATACAACTGTATTGCCTTGATGGGGTAAAAATACTGTTTGTGGCTGTTTTATATTTGGCAAACTGAGTAGATTACATGAATGAAACAGGGTATTTTGTCTGTGACAGCCTGCCAAGTGGACAAGGAGCCTAGCTCTAATCACTCAGCATTCAGCACCACCAGTATACTGATCATCACCTGATCATCTGGAATCACCTGCTCCTGGTTCTTCACTGGTTCAGGGCTTCAGTTAGATGCTCTTTGTTCTACTTGAATGATTCATACGTAGGTCACTGTGCGTCTTAACAAATAAAAAAACAGGAAGCTGGTCAGGTTCAGAGACTGGACTGAAAATTGGAAAACTGTTCCTCAAGACTATATCAAAATGTTTGTCTCCTTGGAAGCAAAATAGGCCTCAAGACTTTTGCACAATATTGTATATTTATATATGAAAGGCTACTCAAGGAAGGCTGACTGTAGCTATAGTAACATACTAAATGTTGTGCTATTAGTTTTTCTAATACCATTTTAAAATGCTATTAATTCATTTTAAAATTCTATTACATTATCCTGTTTTGTACTTTGGACAACAGTGAAAGTGGTTTTGCATTTTTCCAGAGGTTTTACAAGATCAGTACTTGTACACTCAGAGACACGCAATTTTAATTATACTATATTTTTAAGCATAGTGTCTTCATTTTATATTACTATTATACTCTTTTAGGCAATGGTACTTGGTTGCTGCCTTTGCCTTAACTCTGCGCGGGCAGACTCATAAAAATAGAGCTGAAATACACATGGGAGTATTAGTTTAAGGCACACTAAAGAGATCATGCTATCTTGCTCTTATATTAATTTCCGTGTCATATATAAGTTGTGAAACATTATTTCCCTTTAGGCGGAAGAGGGGAATAAATCATTGCGTTGTGGAGTTTTGACTCAAGACTCATTATTTTGGAGTAGTCCTCCACGGAGGCTTAGCAGAAGGCTGGATCACAACCAGGTTCTTTCCTGTAGTCTGAGATGCTGGCGCAAAACACCAGAGGTGAGGATTCAATTCAACTGGCTTAAGGTTGAGATCAAGATCTGGCACGGAAAAAAGCCTGGTGGCGGAAAGCAGGGTTCACGAGTTCAACTGTGAAATGTGAATTGGCCAAAAAGAAGTAGGGCGCTTTTTCTTGCCCCGCCAGATTTCTCTACAAGGACACAGTTTCTACTCAAACTACTGTGGCCATCATCACCATCCTCATCATAACCACCATCACTATGACAATCATAACCACCACCATCACCATCTTCACCATCCTCATCACCACCACCATCCCCATCATCAACACCATCACTACTATCACCATCATCTCCACCACCAACACCTCATCCTCATCACCATCATTACCACCAATGTTCTCGTCATCACAACCACAATCACCATCATCACCACCACCATCATCAGTAATATTATCACCATCACCACAATCACCTCCAATGTCATTACTATCAACTCCAGTATCACCATCATCATCACCACTATCACCATCATCACCACCACCATCATCAGCATTCTTATCACCATCACCACAATCCCCACCAATGCCATCACCATCACCACCACTATCATCATCATCAACACAATCAACATCACCAACACCACCGCCATCACCCAACTATGGACACCATGTCTTGGCTGATCATTTAGGGTGAGAAGAAAACCGTGTCTCATTGAATTATTCCCTTAAAATGCTCAAGAGCTTAAGAATCAATCGCCCGATAACCCACCAAACCAAGATAAAACACAGTCATGTCAGTTGGAGAAGAGATATTACAAATACATGCAGTACATGCACTTGTTACGGATAAAGCATGCATTCTGATGCATTCTGGGAGTTGTAGTTCAAGCCTGACAATGGAAAAAAGCAGCACATTTATGTTAATATTTGATATTTTGGTCTTCACACATTCTATGAGCACATCAAGCTGGTGTGAATCTGAATTAAAAAAACTTGCGGATGTTGGGCTTATTATCATATAAATTCACACTCAAAGGTGATGCTTAACACCATGAACAGCTTTGTACTGTACATGCTTGAGGTCTAGACATATGAAACTGAATTGCACTTATGTAGAAGAAATACTTTGGTTTCCAAATGTCTATTTTTTAGGCCCTGTTTACACCTCAGGCACTAAAATCTTGTACGTGAATGTTTTTTTTAAAAAGACAAGTGTAATCTCGTTTGTGATCTGAACGTGTTCTGAACTAGCTGTCCTGAACCTAAAGTGACTGACCGTGGCCATGACTGCGAACAGTTTGCACATGTACTCAAGCGTAGGCGTCTGAACAAGAAGGCTGAACAGGCTTTTGCCACCTGTGAAGGACATTGCAAGCTGCATATTGTCCTCTCTCCACTGTGCTTCAGTTGTGGCCGTACATTATTTCCTGCAACACGATAGTGAAATGTTTCATAAAGCATTAATACATCAGCTGTATAGGCTCTGCCTGATCTGCTCCTGCCTGTTTAAAAAACTGAAATAGTGCACGAGGAAATGTGATCCGATTAATATGCAGAAGTAATATGTTCAAAAGTTTGTAGACACGTTCTAATGAGTGAATTCAGCTGCTTTAAGGGGTGTTCTTTACTGATAGACATTCTATTGAGCACATTGGCCTCAGGCAAGCTTGACTGACATTATGATACACAGGAGCAGCTGCAAAAGCCTACGGTCATCCTGCTCGAGGCCAGACTTTAGTTAGGGGGATTTGTTCACTGAGGCAAGTCAAACAAGACTACAAATAATAAAAGACCAAAATAACAAAAGTGTCTCTGGCAGAAAAACTTTCCACCAGTTCAACTTCATTGACGTGGTTTTGGGACGACAAGCCATCAACTGTAGGAAAGAATATGTTTCTAGGACAAAACCTCGCACAGCTTTAGATTGTTTTGGAAAAAAATCCCTCTGGAGGGAGCTCCGACCTCAGAGGGTTAACTCAGTTACTGGATTGAGATATACCGGAAAACCAAAGCCTGATCCAAGTTCTACTCCATCGCAGTATGGTTTAGGTACAACATGGTTCCTGTATATCTATGGAAAAGTACCTTAAGGAAAATGCGGGCGTATCTGTACCATGTCCTGAGATGATGAATGCCTCTTGTTAATTGGATGTTAAAGTGTAAACAGGGCCTCAGTCTAATCTTTAAAAAAAATATCCAGTACAATAATGATGGCTGCGGTTCTTTCCATTTATCTTGCCTGCGTGATTGTAAATAAAAGGAAGACGCTTACTGTGAGAGGTGTTATCACCATGCCAAGAGCCAAGACCAGTGCTTAGGCTGCCGCAGCTATGGTGTCCTTCACTGGAGACCTCCGGAGGCCAGGACTGAGTCTCACTTACCGTTAACCTGGCCTTCTGCTAACATACAGCTACAAGTTTAGCATCCCAGCGGCGCACATCTTTTTCATATAGGTGCCTTATGCTGATTTCTTTTCGGAAAGTGACAACATTCGATAAGCACATCACAAAATAAAGTGATTTCAAAGGCGTTCTGTGAACAATCTTGTGTACATTTGGATCTAGAGGTTGAGGGAAAAAGGCAGGGGAGGGAGAGGGTGGGGTAGAAATAAATATGAGGCAAATATGAAGAAGATGAAAAGCAAACAAACACAAATCCCATCCAGTCTGTTGGTGGCT
Organism: Clupeocharax schoutedeni; assembly: GCA_037974565.1. Lineage (NCBI taxonomy): Eukaryota > Metazoa > Chordata > Actinopteri > Characiformes > Alestidae > Clupeocharax > Clupeocharax schoutedeni. The sequence continues at coordinate 28,294,940 of JBBPDH010000037.1, forward strand.
TTTTATCTCTCGCTTTTTTTTTTGGACCAAATGCTGGACCAAATGTGAGAAAAAATGCACACATAAAGGCATCACACACAGTTCACATAGCAATAATACACCAGTTTAATGGATTTATGGAGGAAAATGAGTAGATTAATAAAGATGAGAAGAAGTGAAGATGTTACTAAATTAATTAATTAATTAATTAATTAATGGATGGATGCATGGCTGGAAGAATGGATGGATGGATGGATGGATGGATGGCCAGAGTCATGGCTGGAAGAATGGTAGATGAAAATCGAGACAAATAAAACTAAGCTTGTGGCTGTTTTTGTGAAAGTGTGTGGAGAAGTGAGGCATGCAATATCTTTCCACACATGCAAACACACATACTGTGATCGAGCAGAGAGAGAGAAAGAATGAGACAAGCTCTCAGAATCAATGTGAAAAATCCATAGTGCAGTCCAGATACTCTTTACCAACCCACTTCTCCATTTCCTTTCCATCAAAGTAGTTTTCAGAACTAGCATGAAGCAGATAAACAATATGCAGGAAGACTCAGTGTCAGAGTCACACTGACGCCCTGTCCTTTGGCCGCACAGAAACGGCGGTTATGCGGGTATAGTACAGTCAGTCAATGGAAGACAAGGAGCAGTGGGTGTATTAAGGTACTGAGACCATTCTAATGGATTAGGGCACCACAATACAGAATTGCTGGTGGGACATACTGGCTTGCGCGGTGCGCTGAGTGATCTCGTTGGTGAAGGCTCCAATGCCCTTGCTGGAAATGGCAGCCAGAGAGAAGGTGTACTCCGTGTTTGCTCTCAAACCTTCCACCACATAGTAGGTCCTGGGGTCAAAACTCTTCTTTTCCTGTTAGCACAAGAGACAAAATTCATCCGAATTCTTTCTCCAGGCAAAATTTAGAACAAACGCTTATCTGCAATGACACAAATCCCCATCAAGTTTATTTACCTCGCACATTATCATACACAAAGGACATTCAATATGGAATAAAGCAAGAATAAAGTAAAAAGAATAGCAGAAATGAAATAAATAAAGCAATACATAAAATCAATTAAAGAAGCTGTGCAAAAGAAGTGCAGATATTTAAAAGAAGGAGAATTGAGTATTTTTAAAGCTACAGATCTGCAGATCTGATATTGATGGGCAGTTGGTTGGACGGCATAATGGATAAACACCATTTCAGGTTTAGGTTTTAGGTTCCGATCTTTTCACCACTAGCTGAGCAGCTCCTGTAGACCTTAGATTTCTACCAGGATTATATACATCAAAAATATCAGAGAAGTATGTAGTTCATGACATCCATTATAGGTTAAAAATGCATATTGTCAACCAATATGCTTTAGCTGAAGTGGTGAATATAGTATAGCTATAGATCCATAATAGAGATACACGTTTATACGTGTTAAGGGCGGCAAATTAGAATAAAAAATACTTTAATTCTAAAAATTTCACAAAAATGGAGAACTAGTGACAAATTTTAATGACATGAAAATGAATGAGTGAGTGTATCAAAATGACACAACATGGGCTTATTTTGCTCTGTGCACTCTCGCCCAATCACGGTTGCTGGTTTCTCCCCGCTGCTCCTCTGATAATCCAGGGCTCTCACCTGAGCGCTAATCTTGGCCGGTTTGTAGATAAGCTCATAGCTCTTGATGGGTTCTTTAGAGAAGGGAGGGTCCCACATCAGCTCGATGCTTGTATCTCTCACTTTGCCCACTCTGAACTTCCCTGGCTGTCCCGGCACTGAAGAGTTTATAAACAAGCAAATCATTTTCATGCGAATGCACAGAAAAATTCTTGTTGAGGGATATAAAAAAAGTGTGATACATTTTTCCTATTCGATTAGATACTCTACGTAGAAACACATAGATACTCTATTAGATACTCATTAAAGAATAATTGGCAAGAAATCTTGGTTTGACAGCAATGACACTGAACCAGTTTATGAACATGTAAATAATGTTAATGAACACAGCACAGAAAAATCTTGTTAGTAACTGAGTTAATCAAAAATATTGTGATGCATTTTCTTCTGTTCTATTAGATATGTATAATTATATCAATATTATTATGGATAAAAATAATTGTCAAGAAATCTTATATTAATTGGTTTGACAACACTTACACTAAAACAGAGTTTATATATTCATGAACAATGTCTGTGAGCATAGAATAGAAAAAATCTCAAGATTTTTCATAAAAAATATTGTGATATATTTTCCCATTATATTAGATTTTCATAATTACTGAGTATTATTATTATTATTATGGATAATAAACCAATAATTGCCTTTCACCACACCAACATTAAATACAGATTGTAGAGGCTGCAGTGTGGGATATGAGTTGTGCATGACTGTTCACCTGAGCATTATTTTTGTAATTTCCCCATGGGGATTAATAAAGTATCTATCTATCTATCCATCTATCCATCAATCCATCTATCCATCTATCTATCCATCTATCCATCTATCCATCTATCCATCTATCTATCTATCTGTCTATCTGTCTATCTGTCTATCTATCTATCTATCTATCTGTCTATCTGTCTATCTATCTATCTATCTATCTATCTATCTATCTATCTATTTATCTGTCTATCTATCTATCAATCTATCTATCTCTCTATCTGTCTATCTATCTATCTATCTCTCTATCTGTCTATCTGTCTATCTATCTATCTCTCTATCTGTCTATCTGTCTATCTATCTAT
>JBBPDH010000037.1:28300833-28315057 GCA_037974565.1 Clupeocharax schoutedeni
ACAGGCTCCGGATCCGTGCGCTCCAGAACAAGAGAGAGAGATACAGAGACACGCGCGCTCCGGGAAAGTCACGAGAGTAAGCGCGCGCAAGAGAGAGAGAGAAATACAGAGAGAGAGAGCGCATGCGAGAGAGAGGGTTGTTTGCTCTTTCATGCGAACTGAATTTCTGTCCGTTTTCTTCAAAGGCGCGGCTTTTAGTAACGCAAGGATATCGTCACGGTCTCGCGAGACAGATCTGAGATCTCGTCACACCCCTAAAAGGAACCTTAGGAGAAAAAAGATGCCACGAGTGATGCCATAGACCAACCAAAGAACCATAAAGAACCAAATCTGAAATAATATTTATGAAAGTGAAAAACCCTTCAGAATTTTAAAGACACTTCACAAAGGAAGAAATTATGAAATTCTGTTAAACCTTTGTATTACATAACTGGTCTTTAAACTTCTGAAGGGTTCTTCATTCTCACTCATGTGTAAAGAACCACATGTCTTTATGGTTTTTTAGTGGTTCTTCCTAGCGCCACTGGTGGCACCATTTTTAAAGAGTGTGTAACTGCTGCCTTTACAAAAGGGTCTTTGAGAACGATTTTAAAAGATGTCATTTTTAAAGCAAATCTTGGCAAAAGGACTACATTTAGAGGTTAATGGTGCCATAAAAGAACCACTAAAGAACCAGAAACAAGAAATGTGAGATTAAGAGCCTTCACATAAGAAGAAATGATGTAATGGCATTGAGCCTTTGTATATACTAAAGAGTTCTTCAATCTTTTTTAAAAAATGTTCTTTATGGTTCTTTAGTGATTCTTCTCTGGCTCCACTGGTGGCACTGTGTTTAAAGAGTGTGTAACTGTTGCCTTTATTAAAGGTTTTTTGAGAACGATAAAAAAAAATGTTTTTTCTTCATTTTTAAAGAAAATCTTGGCAAATCGACTGGAGGTAAAGTGTGCAAATGTGATTTTTCATCCAAACTACTTCTTTAATCTGACATGACAACCACATATAACAGGCTTAAGTTACACTTTAATATCTACACATTCCTAAGCATCTTATTTGTAGGGCGCTAAACTAAATACAGCTGGTGATGTCAGAAAAGGAAGTGTATGTTGCGTGTTGTATAATGTGCAACTCGCAGATGTGTGTGCGTGTGCTGCTCGCTCTACACCACCACACACCGCGAGGCAAGTTTCCTCACTCCTGCAGACTGTGACATTCAAACGGAAAAACGACTTTACTCTCTCCTGGCAGATCTAGCTCAGCCTGAGCAAATAAATAAATAAATCAACAAATAAATAAAGAACAAGAGAACAAAAGGAGAAGGAGAGAGAAATCGAAAGTTATGCTAATCCACTCAGTAGACGCGAGTTATGCCAAACCTGTGCGAGAGGGGAGAGACGGAATGGAAGGAAAAGAGCAGGCAGAGGTGGAAGAGAGGAAAAGAGAAGAAGAGGGCGAGCAAGGAGGAAAAGGGGTAGAGCTAAAATGAGTGAGAAAAAGAGAGAGCATGATAAAGAGAGCGATTGAGGGGAGTGAAAGACAGAAAGAGAGAGAAGGAAAGAAGTCAGAGAGAAAAGGAGTGAGAGAGAGGGGGGGAGAAAGAGAAACAGAGAGGGAGTGAGAGAGTGGGAGAGAGAGGGAGTGTGAATGTGTATGTGTATGAGGGAGTGAGAGTAAGAAAGAAAAGTGAAGGAGAGATGGGGAGAGAGTGAGTAGGAGAGAAGGTGAGAGACAGACAGAGAGAGAGAGAAGGAGGAGGGAGGGCTGTGAAAGAGAAGGAGAGAGGAAAGATGAAAAAATAAAACTGAGCCACAGATCAAGAATCAAAGTGAGGAGGTGACAGAGAACGAGAGATCAAGAGAGAGAGAGAGAGAGAGAGAGAGAGAGAGATGAGCTACAGTGAAAAAAATGAAAAGCGAGGACGGAAAAGAGAAGAGAGAGAGCTACAGTGCAAGCAAAAGAAAGGAGAGAGGAACGAGGAAACAAAAAATTAGCATGAGCTCAAGAGAAAGAATAAAAGCTAAGGTGTGGTAGAAAGACAGATAGAGAGACAGAGAAACAGAAAGAAAGAGAGAGAGAGACAGAGAGACAGAAAGAGACAGACAGAAAAAGAGAGAAAGATAGAAACAGAGAGAGAGAAAGAGAGAGAGCGACAGAGAGTCAGACACAGTAAGAGAGAGAGGGAGAGAGACAGGGAAAGAGATAGACAAAGAGAGAGAGAGAGAGAGACAGAGGGGGGATGAGGGAGAGAGAGAGAGAGGGGGAGAGAGTGGGAGAGATAGACAGAGAGAGAGAGGGGGGGGTGCAGAATGAACCACAGCTTTATCGTATTCAGCGCTGCTTTGAGGCTTCATGAAACTTCCAGGTAATTTTTTTCAGATATTGCAGGAGCAGAGCACACAGAGGATCAGAAAATTCCGTAATCCCAACCCACAAGACAGGGGACAGGAACGCACAGACAGAGAGAAAAGGAGACTCGCACGGATGATGGAGAAAGGAGGGGAGGGACTGAGCAACAAAGCCTGACTAAGAACCAAGAACTGGGGCACCCATCTCAGCTCTTAGCTCTTAGCTGGAGAACTGGATTTCATCCTCCGCAATTCATCTGCTGTTCAATCAGGCGTGGAGCGATCGCTCCTCAAAAAGCTCATTTACAGCGCTCTTCTCCTCCCTTAACACTGTTTAGAGTGTCTAAAGTTTAGCTTCTTTAGTGTTGTACTGGAGAGACGAGGCCAATGTATTATCAATGAGCGTCGCAAAAACTGCAGGTTTAATTCATAACATTACTCTAACCCTGTGAAAACAGTCACCCAGTGTTCTCTGAGTTTAACCCGTTCACCAAGTGCAGCATCGGGCAGCCAGAACACACCGCCTGGGGAGAAGTGTGGGGTATATTGCTCAAAGGTTAACACAGTGGTGCCACTAGCAGTCCTGGGATTCGAACCAAAAACATTGCAGGGGCAACCCCTTAACCTCTACGCCACCAGCTGTCCCAAAGCTAGGGTTCGTCTGCAACATATTCATGCATATTTATTAGTGCTGGGCCATTAACGGCGTAAGCGCGCAAGATTCTTATCGCGCGATAAAAAAATTATCGCCGTTAATGCTATGATGAAATTCACCTTGATATTTTAGTGACATGTCCGGTTCAAGCACGTTTTAAATCAGAATCAGAATCAGAAAACTTTATTTATCCCGGAGGAAATTGTTCAAACCTGTCTCGGTCTGTCTCCCAGGCAGAGTTTCACTTTCACATTCAGCTTGTTCATGGACGTTAAAAAATTTTTTAAAAATTAATCGATGCCCACCTCTAATATTTATATATTTATGGTCCAACAGTGTCAGAAACCACATAAGCAGGTCTTACTCTATGTAGAGTTGCCGGACCTCTTAGCAGCATTAGCCTCGCAGCTCTGATACAAAACTAAAGGGGCAATCTTCAGGCACTAAACATGTTGTAGTTAACACTTTTAACAGAAAAGTGTACATTTTTTCCCCACCAAACTACCACTTGGACATCAAAACTGCTATATTACATTCTAGACACTTCTGGGAGTCTCTACATGCATTTTTCTCTATTTTTTACATTATTGCACATTAACATTTTAGAATAATAGTGATGTTGAAGCAATGAGGAGACAAGTTCCAAATAAGTATATCAGAATGAGAGTCTTAAATGAGGCCTCCTTTCGCTTTGGTGCTGCTTTGGCTTGGCTTTCTCTCAAGCAGCCTCGTAAGGAGCCAGCTGGGATGCTCCTCCGGCAGGCTTGAAGAAGTTCCACATTTTCTGAGCACTTTGGCCGTTAACACTACCTACTGAGGGAGGACTTTGGACGAAAAATGGTTTTGGAAAGCAAATTCACACACAGGCTTCTTTATTGATATGATCTGTCTTCCGCCAAGCCTTTAAGAAAAAACAATATTTCAAATATTTATATCTGTAAACATGAAATGTGAAAGCCAATTTCTTATTTGATATTTCGCAGATGAAACAGATAGAATTTGCAGATAGGAAAGGTCTGAAAGCTGCTATTCCTCTGACAAATGCCTAGATGTAATGCATTATGGAGTTCCGTGCGCTCTTGAAAAGCGGGGGAATTGTTAAATTTAATGAAGCGGTTCAAGCCCAGGTTCTTGTTTCTTGGGTTTTAGGTACGGCTGGAGCCCAGCCAGGTAACTGAGCAAAAGCGTGTACTTGATTTTGTGGCTCATGGGGATTCGCAGCTCAGGATCAAGCTTCTGAACGCTAGCTTTAGCCATGGGGGAGGATATAAGCCCATAAAACCAGTGTATAACACAACTCCATCAGCTTCAGGATAAACTGTTTAGCCCAGTATCTCCACCCAGGTAATAAGGTCAGCAGTGCTTTTTGGAGATTGGAGAGATTTAAAGGAGATTTTGGAAGGAAGGGGTGGGGTGGGGATGGGTGCGGGCGGGGGAGGGGGGTTGCGTATGGAGACTTAAACGCTATAGGAGGCAGATGGTGCCCATAGGAAAAAAACTTCCCGGCCTAAATAGAGTGTTTACTGGCCGGTAAACAGATCTGATTGACCAGGAAGCAAATCTGACACATGTTGTGATTAAACCGCGTCCCGATACAACTGCTGTTGAGTAGACCTACTCAAACTTTGGTCATAAATGCCACATGTGATTAGAAAAAGTCATTTCACACCATTTCAGATTCCCATTTCAGCATTGGCCAGAGGATACCCAGAATTGGACAACAAAATTATCACAGAAAAACAAATGTTAGGGCCTAGAACAGCCATTACCTTGGTTTAGGAAGGGTTATCGTAATGAACGATGAGGGCATGCATCACTATGAATCATCACCCAGGCACATTCAGTTATACTGGCAGCACAGCACCCAAAGCAAGCACAGCATTCACAGTATGCAGCATTCAGTGAAGAAACACCAGACCATTCCACATTCAACATCTCAACAAGCACAGAGAACATTCCAGTACGGGCCTGAATGTAGACTATTGTCTCGATAATCATAACTGTAGGGCAAATCAATGCATAAATGCAAGGGTGGCGGTGGATTTAGCTCAGCATTTAGCAGATTTGATTCAAAACAGCCAGCCTGACCTCAGGACAGTTTTTTATGAGATACTGTTATATTGTACGTTTTTTTATTCTATTGGTTATGCTGCTTCTACCCTCTTCTTGTATTCTGTAACAATGCAAATTTCCCTCCTGTGGGACTAATAACGGGTTATTTCAAATTGGTATTATCAAATGTTTAAGATGAATTTTAGGGTCATGGTTGAAAGACGGGTGTCTGAATCCAATAGGGAATTCTTATAGTGTATTTGTATGCTCTGGTCACGATATCCACCTCTGCTTCGGAAACCATGCCGAACACAAGTGCAGTTTATTGGTCTGTAATTTCACTGCCCCCAATGGAGCCGCAGTCCCCGAGCTTGAGCCAGGGTGAGGGCCAAAGGGCGGCCATTTTGCAGACAGCTGGAGGAGACAGCAGGAGGCCATCTGTGCCAGGTCGCAACACCATGGAGCTGGCGTGTCATCGCTGCCCACGTTAGAAGAGTTTGTTTTGTAACGGGTGGTAGGGGGACGGCATGGACCCTTAACCCAATCAAGCTTTGGTTGGTGTCCGACGCTTACCTCTAAAATTAGCCTATCTCTTAACAGCCTTTATGTCGAGTAACCTGTAATAGACATGCTTACGTGGTTTTATGTGAGTATGATTGATTACCAGGCTTTATGATAAAAAACAAACAGAGCAGCCACCAATTTTTCCATTTTTTTATGAACAAAGTAGCGAAAAGTGAATCTAAACCATGTTTTCCACAGAAAAGAGGACTCAGATGTTCAGTTCCACCTCAGATTTTGCTGTACACCAATGAAGGTACCTGCTGCTTCATTCATTATGGTGGAACGGAACCTTCAAAAGAATAGATTTCGATTAAGAGGCCAAATTCAGCCTACTGCTCCGGACTGAAAACATTAAATCTGCTTAAGTGTTTAATAACGGTCCATTTTCATCCCATTTGGTCTATGGCAATGATTTTATTCCGAGTTTCCCCTTTGTTCTGCAGCCTGCTCCAGCTTGCCCTCCTTCCAGCAGCCTCATTATGCGAATCTGATTAGTCAGCTTTAATCACTTGTCACGCTACCTGATATTTCTTGGCGTAATGTATGAATGTTCATCATATCACTGGAATCTGTAGCTTCTCAAATAATAGGGTAAACCATGTTAGGAATGCTTTAATCTCTGCTACACCTGTTCCTGCACTGTCGAAGAGTAGGTAAACCAGGAGACAGGCCTCACTAGAAGTAGCAGCCATCAGGAAGAATGAATTTAGCCCATGTTTATAGAGAACAGCACTGCTTTACCGTGTCAGAAACCACATAAGCACGTCTATTAGACTCGGCATGGTTTGAAGCGCGTATGTGATGATTTAAGGGGTGGCTATATAAAGACTCCATTGCTTGTTGGGAACATTAGTTTAGCTTAACTTCAGTCATCTTGGCTGATTTGCCATAAAAGGCAAAACTGCATAAAAATCAGGCCAAACATCAATTTAAACTGGATGCATTACTTCTTAAGGCATATGGGTAATTTTCTAATTTCTATGAAAATAATATGTAATATAATAGAAGTGCAGGACCTCATGCAGGCCTTTAGGGCCTAAAGAGTCAAAAGAGTCCTTATGAAGAAGAGCAGGGATCTAATGAAGCGCTCTCATCCGACAGACGAGGAGGTGTCAGACACGCAGGACGCGTTTCACCCTCAATTAACGCGCTCGGTGAGAATGGGACGCCAGCGCCTTTCCTCCGCTCAACGACGTGTCACTCTAAATCGCCTTTAACGTCTGATTCGTCCCTTTGGCGACGGTCTAAGAAACGGGCGCGATTTAAGAGCTTTCAGCGTCAAGATGATGATAAGAAAATAAAATGCTGTCTAATCACAAGCGAATCCAAAAAAACAAAACAAACGAAGAAACAAAATTTCACAGAAGCAGATGACCGATCATGCCAGAGCATGCCCTTCAACAGAACTCATGATTGCACGCATAGATAAAAAAAAATCACCACTCACACACACACACACACACACGCATAGGACCACAGCCAACATCAGAAACAATTTTTATTGGATTCTGGGGTTTGAGTAAGAGAGCGGCTCCTGAAACAAAGATTGATTAAAAGGTGCTGATATGGTAATCAGGGCTTAAACTTGATCAGGGATTATAATTGTGTTTTATCACAGGCTAATCCCTATTGATATCTTAATCCGTGCAGCACTCTCAGTAATCCGTTTTTAGAATGCGCGCTGAAGGTGAGAGGCACTCCGAGGGCCGACAGCTCGCGGTGACCAAACATTGTTCCTCGGTCGCCGACTCACACCGTGTAATCTACTGTATCCTGCACTAACACGATCTGGTGTGACACATTCAACACGCGATGATTAACACTTCATATTAGTCAACACGGGATTATGGGAGTTATAGGCCACACTGGCTGTCAGCCCATCTAAACGTCACGGCATGGCACGGAAGGTGCCAGGTTGATTCAACCAGTTTGGAAAAATAGACTCTTATTCTGTTTTTAATATGTATTCGTACTGGCGTTCCATTTAAACACAGCTACAAGTTCCCTATAAATGCATGAAGGAATATTCTATTTAAAATGCATCATTTAACATAGTGTGTGGCCCCATTTAAGTCAGAGTGGAGGAACTGTGCTGGTGTAAATGGCTCCTTTTTAATTTTTTTTTTTTTTTCAATTTACAGCCACTTCTAATAGCACTGCACCTTTTTTTTTTTAGCCTTGCAGCACGAATTCACTGCTAGTTTATTTTAACTGACAACAGGGCATCCGAAAGACTATATTTCATACTGAAAAGAGGGCTTTGAGAGAAATGTCCCTTTAAACTATATGAGTTCCCTCATTTATATTTATGGCATTAACCAGATGCTTTTTATCCAAGGCGACTTCCATTCTCTACCTCTCCCTGGAGCAACTTGGGGTTAAGGGTCTTGCTCAGGAACCCAGTGGTGGTATGCTGAAGGTAGGATTCATACCCATGACCTCTTGGTCCAGAAGCAAGTATCCTACCCACTAGGCTATCACCTTTACAGGCTCATTTATTAAAAAACGAACGGAACTGAACCTGCCAGTACTGAACGCTACAGTGCGTAGCAACACGTCCTTACAGTATGAATGCAAACACTGTTCTTTATTATATAGATATGTCCAAAATAGCTTATAAATTAAAAGCACGATGGGCAGGGGTTCCGATCTGTAATTAAGAGGCATGCTTTAGCCGACCATATGGAATTAGCACCAGGATGCGAACTTGCCAAAGTCTTAAAGGAAACTACTGACTGCTGTTTAATGCATAAGTGTTAGTAGATGACTAGTAAACAGAAATAAAGCCAAGCACAAGTAGCAAAGACAGGCAGAAGCTGAAGCGAAGGAGCAAAACCACAGACACCAAAAAAAACAAGCCCAAGCACACTGACCACAAAAAAGGTACAAGTTTCTTGCAAAAGAAGACGAGACAGGACACAAGCAGTGAGAATAACAAGCAATTACAGAGGGGGGGCAGAGCACAGGACCCAATCCGAAAGCTTTTTTCGTTCAGGCATGCAAGTATTCATCGCATTCTCCCATCATGCATAAAGTTCTCAGTTTCCAATTGCTGGGTTTCCATGGCAACGCGTGCAGAGAGAGAGAGAGAGCGAGAGAGAGAAAGAAGGAGAGAGAGAGGAAGAGAGAGACAGAGAGTGGGATGGGGTAGGGGTGGTGGGGGGGGTCTTCTCATAGGAAGGGGTTTTGCAAACAAGAAAAAGATCCCACAATGCAATGCAAGAGACTAACAGATACCTGGACAGACGCTTGTGCTACTGCAGCTAATCTGTCACTACATTAGTTTTACACTATCTGCTCATTTTTTAATGTCATATTTGATTTTTTTTTTCTGAACAAAAAAAAAAGCCAAAAAAGAGAGAAAAGAACCAAAAACACACCAACCTTCTCGCAGCTCTGGGGGGTGTAAGGGGGGTTGATGCAGAACACAATGACATGAGGAGCCGAGAAGAAAACCAGGAAACACAGAAAGAGAGTAAAAAAGGCCACCGCAAAGGACTTTTTTTCAAACCTGCCACATTCCCCTTCTCCTCCGACCAAACCCACTGCTTACCTTCTTCTTTTCTTTTAGGATTTTTTTTTTCAAACAAGGCATTTTATGATGATATACATTAATCAAAACCAATAAACAATCAGAACCCAGACTTTAATTTTGCTTTTCTTTACTTTTTTTTTGTGTGTGGCAGTAGCAATGAAAATATCAAAGCCCCTCCCTCGTATCCTAGCTTGCAAGGCCTTGCTCTACTCTGACAGAAAATTATGTCGTTAACTTTTAGAAAGAAATTAAAAACAACATAAAACAACGCAAACTAAGGACACCAAAGTCACAGTGCAGAAAACTGTAACTATACTAGTTTTTTTTTTTTCTGATGACGTACATTCGCTATATACACATACTGTATCACTTACTTGGAAGTTTACATTCATGCTTTAATGAAAGTGAAATCCAAAACATGTCAGTATGTCTCATTAGTCAGAAACAAAACCAAACAAAACAAAACAAAACAAGGCAGAAAGAAGCACAAAGACCTGCAAGAAGTTAGTAGAGTTAATAGATATTAGTGTCATGCAACACTTGGAAACATCAGACTGACTCTTTAGCTTTGGTTTTATTATTAGCTCTAATCAAGCAAGCCCTATACATAAAGCACACATGACATGAAGACGCATACTGCAGTCAGTTGGGTGCTCGGTTGTGTTAAGTTGGTGTTCCGGACATGGATTAAGCTTAGTCTTTGGATTATTTTGGCTTCTCAGAAGGGAACGTCCACGGGCTTGAATTATTTAGGCCAGGACCGCACTTAATCTGTGTCCAGAAAATTAATTAATCCAGATTTATGCATCTTATCTGCGTGCGCTGCCTGGGCTTTCTTTTTCTTTTTTTTAACACACGATTTGCTTTTAGCTGTAAGCTAGTACTTTACAAAGGCTGATTAACAGCCTGCGAGCCATCACACCTGCATTCACAGGTAATAATCTTGACTGACGGGCCGGTGCGGAGGGCCTGTATACTCACCCGCCTCCGAGCCACATCGAGGCCTCTCTCTTACCCACCCACTCACCTTGCTTTCCTCTCTCTATTAAATTAGCATAAGCGCTTTCCGCACCGCTAGGCCTCGAACGGTGCGTCGTGTTTAGCCCAACAGCAAATATCGCTAATTGAGTTTATAGAAACAATTACACACCGGTAAACCCCCCAATTCATTTCATGTCAATTAGCCTCTTTTAACGGCTTTAAGCTCCAAATAGAGAAAATCGAGGGGAGTCTGTGGAGAGACTAGCATCGCAAATGACAAGCTTTGCATACATTTCTTCTCCTCTTTCAGTAGTTCTTTTGCAGGGTGCATGCGAGTCGGACTTTGAGTCGGCAGCTTACTTTAGGCCAAATGATAAATATCAATTCCTCTTAATGGTGCAGCTCTAAAATTTGCACATACAATAAAAAAAGGAACGATGCCCTTGTGTTTTCCCTACAAAATGCTAGTGCTGTTGACTTTGCATATAATATTGCAGTGCTAAAGCTATTTTCTGGTATGAATTCTTCACTTGGAAAAAAGAAAAAAACAACACACAATTACATTACATACAGTAATTATAAAAAGTGCTGAGGAGGGTTTTTTTTATCAGGAAAGCAAGCAAACAAAGAAAAGGAGCAGCTGTTTTTGTTGAGCTTTGAAATCATATTACCTACGGAGTACCTACTGTATTCCGTACCTCTCACATATAGATTGGCAGGGGATGAGTAGCGCACGCCCTGAGAATTCGTCGCTACACACTCGTATTTCCCCTGATCCGTCTCCTCACTCCGCTCAATCTGCAAGGCACCTGGAGAGACAGAGAAAGAGAGAGGGAGAGAGAGAAACAAATGAGCAGAAGAAGAAGGCAGACAGGAGTGGTGGGTGAGAAGAAAGAGAAAGAGAGAAAGAACCAATCAAAGAGAATTAAAAGAGCAAAAGGAGGGGGTGAGAGACAGACAAAAAGGCATAAAGGAAGAGAGATGAGAGACATGGGAGGTAGAAGCATGAGGTAAATAGAGAGAGAGAGACAGAGAGAGAGAGAGAGACAGAGAGAATTAAAAACAAAAAAGGGGAGGTGTGGGGTAAGAGACGGGAAAAGAGATATGAGTGGTAGATGGGTGAGGTAAAAAGAGCAAAAGAGACGCGGTTATAAAATGAAATAAGAGACAGAAGAAAATGTGAAGACCAGAGAGCAGAATAGAGAGAAAGGAAAAGAGGATTGGGATTAAGGTATATAGAGAAACAGACGAAGAGGTTAAATGGGAGAGAGAATGAAAGAGAGAAAGAAAGAGAGAACGAGAGAGAGGGTGGAGACATGAAGTTAATAATTCATATATTCCTTATATTCCTGCATCTGATTAACATTTACAAATCTCCTCCTGCACAAGATGCGTATCTATCGGCCGCGTTATCCCTCGCAGCATCTTCCCTCAAGTGTAATCCTCACTCGAGTGTCTAGGAATGCCATTGTTTCACTGCACCTCCTTTTTTCTAATAAAAACAGCTTGAAATATCAGTTTTCCATTTAAACCTAATCAATCTGGCTAACATAGCTAACAAGTCACGGAAGCTTCCAGCCCGTGGTTAGCATTGGGCTAATCTGTTCTCAAATCCACTTGAATGTGTCTGTTACGCACACCAGCACATACACTATATGGACAAAAGTATTGGAACACACCTGTTTTTCAGGGTTCCGGCTAGGCCCCTTACTTCCAGTTGATCCTTCAGCAGACCAATGCAATTTGGACAACGCCATGTTTCTAACTCGTGGACACAGTTTGAGGAAGAACCTTTTCTATTCCAGCATGACTGTGTCCCAGTACACAATGCAATGTTTATAAAGACATGGTTGGTTGGATGAGTTTGGTGTGGAAGAACTTGACGGGCCCTGACCACAACCCCATCCAGCACTTTTGGGATGAACTGGAATGGAGACTGTGAGTCAAGCCCTCTCATCTAACATCAGTGTCTGACAGAATAAAACTCCAAAATCTAGGGGAAAGTCTTCCAACAAGAGTGAAAGCTGTTATAGCTGCAAAGTGGGGACCAACTCCATATTAAAGTCTATGTATTTAAATGCAATGTCATTAAAGTCCCTATTGGTGTAATGGTCAGACGTCCCAGCAGCTACCCTTAGGTTTGAACTGGCCATATATATATACTTTCTTACGCACAGTAAGGTCATGAAGTGTCAGAAACCCTTCAGAACCACTTCTTTAAGACTCTCCTTCTAGTTGCTTTCTTTCATTTTTTTCTGTGAGCAGCGTTAAAATGTCCTGTGGCTTCGTTCTGTTTTGTTATTCCCATTCAACAAGCCGCCATCGCTCTTGTTTTAAAAGTGAGAGAATAAGAGAGGTAAAAAAAAGAGGGGAAAAAAGCTGAACAAAAAAAAAACCCAAAACCAACAATCTCTACAGCTCAGCAAGGGATTAGCAGAACACGCTAACGGCGGATCGTCAGAGAACATCTTCCCGACAGGCCACGAGTCGAATTTCACACGAAAAGCTTTTCAATTTCACAGACAATGGTGAGTTTTTTTCTTCAGTACCAGTGGAAATAATGCTAATAAAGGCCCTAAACCCTCTGTTTCTCAACCTGAAGTCGTGCCAGCTGTGCCCCTCCGGGCCTCTGATCGTGATGATCTGGACCAAGCATTAGTCACTGAGATGAAGTGACTCCAAAGAGAGAGAGAGAGAATCAGAGAGAGAGAGAAAGGCCTGACCGCAGTGGAAAGCACTGAGAGAAGCACAGGCTTGCCTTTTTTCGAATGCACTTTTTCCACACTCTCCAGCTAGCTAGCGCATGGCACTGGGAGCATGACTAAGCATTATGCTGATACAAGCAAAGGGATTTGGTCTCACACTCTCATGCTTTGTAAAGCCAAGCTGTCTCTGTAGCTTCAAACTCGGGTCCTGTGTTTACAGGGTAAAGTGGGACGACTGGTAAAATGGAACACCTATTAGCGCCACTGTGTTTCACGTGAGGACATATTATAGCAAATGATACGCTTGTCTGAGCGCATGTATAAACACTTGTTTACACCCAAGACCCTGGGTTTGGACATCACTTTCTGAACATGTGTCAGGTTCAGGTTCAAGCCTTCACACACCCACTTTTAACAGGCATTTCCCGCTGCTGTCATTTTTTCTTTATTTTATTTTTCAGCTCTACTTTCCGTACTTAAAAACAGTGTTTAATCTGCTGTGATGGAGTCACAGACACTTGCTGTTGACCCAAGCCCACAATGCCCTGCATAAGTGAGATAATTTGTTCATATTTATATGTACCAAGTTAAAAGACATCATGTGGTGGGCATTTGCACTAAATGTATATTAAATAACAAAATACAACAAAATGTCGGAATACTTGCTTCCCCTCATGTAGGAGGATGTAGGAGTGTTGTTCGTCTTTCACTTGTGATATTTGACGAAAAGTGTCTCCCATTACCTCACCCTAATCCTCACACTTTTGCCTTGTTTTGTCTTTGACCTTGTCGGGAGACCAAACCGCACTTGCTCACCTTCCCCCAGAACACCTTTCCATTCAATAAGCGGGTTGAAGGGAACCACGGCAGAATAAAGAGTGACCCGACATCCCTTTAGCTTTAACCTGTCACAGCGTGTTGTGCTCTAGACCTCACCTGTCGAAAGGCTTCAGCGTAGTAGGCTTTACCCCCAACACACACACGGACACACACATACACACACAGTGCAGCTGGCCCTCGGGGGAGGTAGTGTGCTGATAATAAGAGCAGACGAATGCCTCACTCTGTCTCTCTGCGGTCGAGAAGAGTTGGTCCTGGCAACAAAATTTACACACACCTTCACAAGTACTCACACACACACACACACACACACACACACAAAGACCCTGCCAGCAGTCCGTCCCAGATTGATCCAGAAGATTCAGGTGGAAGAGACTAATGAGAGTACAGCGCCTCAGAACAAACAAACAGCCGTCCGCAACAGAATAGGTTTGTGTGTGTGTGTGTGTGTGTGTGTGTGTGTGTGTTTGTGTGTGTGTGTGTGTGTGTGGTTGGAGCTTTACGCAGACAAGTGGAAAGCACTCAGCTAGTGGGAGAGAAGATGAGGCTC
>JBBPDH010000037.1:28382422-28393372 GCA_037974565.1 Clupeocharax schoutedeni
AGCTTTGATATTAATGAGTTTTTTGGGTTCATTGAGAACATGGTTGTTGTTCAATAATAAAATTATTCCTCAAAAATGCAACTTGCCTAATAATTCTGCACTCCCTGTATGTTGAATTTAATGACTGCCTGCTGTGAGATGCTCACTCTGTTGGTTAGAAGCAAGATCAGCGCCATGAGGTGAGAGAGAACATGGACGTGTTTGATCACTGACCTCACTGTACAGTATTGGTTTACAGAGACAGACAGGGGGGTAGGGGGTCTATAGGGTCCTAAAATAGCCAAGGAAACGGCATCATTACCAGAGCAAACCCCCTTTCGAACACACACACAGACTCTGCTGACGCTCATTGCGTGCTATTTATACTTTAATAGCCGGTGATGCTGCAAGATCATGTTTCTCAAAGATATTTTTTCTTTCTGCTTCATCGCAACAAACATGAAGCAGGAGCTGCTCAAAGAGGGCTGGGAACCAGAAGAAAGACCTGATGGTTTGATTTTGGGAGAAAAGATCACCTCTCTGCACATTTTAAGGAAGTTTTAATGCACAATTAAGGAAGACTCACTGGAACCAATGATGAAAATTGGAAGGAAACTGTAACAAATATGATCTATTTTGTCTCATATGCCTATAACAAAACGATTTTTCATTTAGGGCTGAGTATCGCTTGAATGTGATCAGTGGCGATTTCGGTTCTGCTTATAAATTCTGGTTCTTATCGATGACCCGTGTTGATTCCATTAATGTAAAAAAAACAAAAAACAAATGTTTAAATAGTAAAATATATTTATTCAGTGTCTCCCCCCAGCAATGGACGATAAATAAAATAGCAAATAAAACAAAAAATGCCTTACATATTGATCTAAACATGCAGACATGTAGAGTTTAGGAACCGATAAGTAGAACCAAAGAAAAACTTGTTTTGGCTGATCTGATCTCGGGTCAGTGTAAAACTCTGTGAAAAATGCCCCCATCAGATAAACAACATTCAAAGCTTTCAGCTTTGAGAAGAAAGTCAAGTTCCTTTCTTTTCAGCTGCCCAACAAACCCACTGATGTTTGTTCCACTGCGAGATGATTAGTAAACACTGTGGGCTTGAAAGAAGTTGGAGCTGCCAAAGAAGCCGTTGCTGAGAAAAGGAAACAGACAGAAAAGAAGAACATCTGAGATGTGGAGGAGGGTTTTCTGGACTGAGTGTAGATCTGTAGTTAGGATTATTGCAGAGATTGGCTGTGTTTCCTGCTTCTCACCATCCAAGACTGAACTTATAAGACTTTACAAGAAAACAAACCTCCACAGAGAGAGAGAGAGAGAGAGAGAGAGAGAGAGAAATAAAGAAAGGGAGAGAGACAGAAAAAGAGAGAAAGAGAGAAAGAAAGAAAGACAGAAAGAAAGACAGAAAGACAGAAAGAAAGACAGAAAGAAAGACAGAAAGAAAGAAAGAGAGAGAGAGAAATAAAGAAAGAGACAGAGGAGGGGGAAGAGAAGGAAAATCATAGAGAGAGAGAGTGTGAGAAACGCAGGGGAAAAAGACAGAGAGAGTGAAAGACAGAGAGAAAAAGTAAAAGCGCGAGTGAGAGAAAAAGAAAAGGGGAGAAAAAGAGGAAGAGAGTCTCTCATCCGTCTATTTTGGAAACCCAGTACCAGATTCATTTCTTCAATACTGCAGTTCTTTTATTACTGAGGGGTGCTGAGTTTCACTATAGTATGTAGTCTCTGTGTGTGGAACGTGCTCTTTCCCAACACAGGAATAGCCCAGTCACCTCTGGCCTGCCCCACACTAACGCATCGGAACGAGCTCTAAAGTGCTCTAAACCCATGGGCCTGCGAGACACCTGGAAGCCTCACAGCCACTTCTGCCTCTGAGAATCATCTATATTAAGGACCTCGGGGGGCGTGGGGGAGGGGGGGACAACAGTGAGCACAAATAAAGCCAGCTGTCGACCTACAGCTTGCACTCTCACCCTCGCTTTAATGTAAACACCCGTCAGAAAGTCAGAGCTGAGCCACAGAGTTATGAAATAAAGTCTTCATGACCCCTAGTGTGGGTGGATGAATGGATGAATTGATATCTAATTATACTAAATTAAACTAAAAACATTAATACAAATAACATTCTACAGTAAATGTGATTTTATGTTCAGTATATCAGCGAGTTCGTTGTGGAAGTTTCCATCGGAAACCTGGTTTGACTCCAGGAATCTGGAACCGAACCTGTGTTCTCCTCACCAGCTCACACAGTATCAACCACTTTCACAAAGGAGACGCTTTAATTATCCGAGAAAATGGCATATGTGCCTAAGATGTTTCCACAGTACTGTTCATTTAAAACCAGACTTACCCATATGACAAACTATACCCATGTTTAACATATGCCGTTTGTGTTGTGTGTGGTCTTTAGCCACATGACAAAAAAAAGATTAACTACATTGAATAAGCCTTCATTTGCTCAATAATGGATCAGTGTCCCATATCCAAGACTCTGTTGTATTTTGTTACCATATAATACCTACTTTATCAGTTAAATTAAATCAGGTGGTCCATTACATGAGATGGCTGGAGGAGAGGAGTCAAATCTGGGTGGTTCAAACAAGCTGGATTCATTCTAGCATCTGTTTCAGAATTCAAGAGTCTTTTCTATCTGTGTTAATGACTCTGTGTCCGTCTAGTCTTCTTATTGTGTAGTAAATGTTTTTGACTACACATCTGATGTTTTTGAGTTTACGATCTGTATTTTTGTTTTGTTGTCACTCTGTAAAGCATTCTTGGGTTTGAGAAAGGAGAAGTTGAGCAGCAAAGTGATGAAGAGCTAGAATAAGAGCAAGGAGGGGAAAAAAACACTTTCCCTTCCCTTGACTTCTCTATAGCTTATGTAGTTCTTCGCTATGGCTTATGTATTGTGTCGTAGGTACTGGCTAATTACTTGACAGATGTTGTATAGATGCACCGAATGTGCAGTACTTCGGTTAAATAGTTGACGTGGACTTAAGCTGTTTTTCAGGTAAGAAACAGTTGTGGACTTCTTAAGTACTGATGTACGACGCTCGGGATAAGAGCGTCAGCTAAATGCCGTAAACGTAAGAAGAAGAACTAGAAGAAGAGCAAGGGGGGAAAGGCGAAGGAGAGCAAGACAAAGATGAAACAAAGATGAAGGATAAGAGCTAGAATAAGAGCAAGAAGTAGAAGAACTAGAACAAGAGCAAGGCGAAGGGGTGGTGGTAGCGTAGTGGGTAGGATACTTGCCTCTAGACCAGGAGGTCATGGGTTCGAATCCTACCTTTGGCACCACCACTGGGTCCCTGAGCAAGACCCTTAACCCATAGTTGCTCCAGGATTGGCGAGACTGCCCCCTGCAGTTAGCAAAATGAAGTCGCTTAGGATAAAAGCGTCGGATAAATGCTGTAAATGTAAGGGGAACAAGACGAAGGGGGGCAAGGAGAAGAGTATGAATAAGAGTAAGAAAAGCAAGAGAGAAAGACAAAGAAGAAAAGCAAGAAGTGTATGGGATAGCATTGCTAGCTTCCAAGCACTAGAGTGATGTTTGATTCCTAACGTCAGCAGCTCATCCCTCTAAATCAATAAAAGTCCTCAGGCAGGACTCCTAAAACAGCAGTCACCTGCACCTGACAAAAATGAAGGCTCTTCGAATAAAAGCTACCAAATGCTGTACATGTAAATAAACAGTTTTAAACATGTGGAACCTTCATCACTTCCCTGTCTGTTCCGCATCTGCTCCGTTAGACGATGGCGTTTAGAGTAAATCAGAAGTCCAAACCAAGTTCTCCAGATACTTTCCCTTTCTACATAATGAAATGATCTTGACCACTGGACAAAATGTATCAATGTATCCATGACTAATTATCCACCCTATATACAAGAAATGTATTTGTACAATATTAAGCGGTTTTATCTAATGATTTTACTTGTTTGAAGCTGTTTTCTGAAACAAGTGCCATTATTATACTCATTTCACTGTATGATTTACAACAGCTTAACATTAAGAAACAAGCCAATTAATCCTAAACGTCCCCCCCCCACCCCCAAAAAAAAAGTAAATATTAAATCTTGCCACTGTCAGAACGAAATCTTGTGGATACAAAAATTTTACTGGAGTAAAGTTATTTTGCACCATTTTAAACAATCTGTTCATTATTATTTATACATATAAATATATAACTTTGCACAGCACTGTGTGTGTATATATATATATATATTTTAAATAAGGTCAAATTAATTTTACAAGAAAGACAATGGCTGAAGCTCCTGCCCATCTGTTCCCACAACCCCTAGAAGAAAATGTAAAAACGGAGATACAAGGTTTTGTTTTCAAAGTGCTGATATACTCATAACTTCTGATAACTTCTGCGATGATTTCACTTACCAAAATACACATTTTTACATGACAGTCCAGAGATAACAAACATGAACTGCATTCTGGCTCCAATTAACAGCGTTTATGAACCCTGAAGTGTCAGTGTTCTGTTGAACGCAGGGCCCTGAACCCCAGCTGACCTAGTTCCAGTAGGGAAGGGGTTCTCCAGGTCCAGGGCTGGGAACAGTAACTCAGATTAGGTTTCTTATAGGAGTCGACCAGTATTTTGTCCCCACAGACAATCATTTTCCTGTACTCAGAAAAGAAAATGACACTGAGTCAAAACATCACCTGCCCTTTTGTTTGTATTTTAAGAATGTTTTGACTAAATCTGTTGTCTGATGGGGAAAGTCCCACGGTAAGTGTCCGTACGTGACAGATGAAGCAGGGCAAAAAGCACGTTAAATACATTCCTGGCACGATCCGAAAAGTGTTTAACATGCTAAACAAGTTGTTAAGTCGGCATAAACGCCCCGTGGTGTAACTTTAGAGCAGTTATATGGGCAAACTGAAATGAATGATTAATTTCATGAGTGTCGACCGGCAAAAAAAAAAAAAACAGCAGATTACATTGGTACTCAAACCGACGGTATTTTGAGATTTTGAGTGCCTGTAGTACTCCAGGCTTCAATTGCATGCCAAGTGCATATTTGACTTGGTTTCCCCTTCCAGAGAGCTCTACAGGTGAGCAGAAAACGCAGGGATACAACGTAAACACAGCATTTCTGTGGCTAAGTAAAAGCTCCCTCCCTCTCCTGAGAAGCCACATGAACCCAAAAGCTGGAGTAATCCTACCTCGCTCACACCGGCTGGCACTTACCGCACCTACTACTTAGACCTGCCGGCACACAGCACGTCAAGCAATTTATACCCTGCCTGATCCTGTGCACCTCTAAATAGACCTTTGGATGGACAAGAAACCCAACGGCTTCAATACAGTAATTTCTGTAAGTTATAGTTTAAAGCCCACATCTCTGAGAAATCTGCAGGTTAAAATTTGTGATAAAAGGAGAAAACAAATACCATCACCGCCCCCAAACACGCTTAAATTCCAGTTTTCAATACCTGTCGTGCAATCCCAATGGCACAATATGAATTTTTGTCAACTAAAAGTTGAAATATTCAAATATGTTATTTATTTTTCCAAATTTATTTTCCAGGCTAAAATACGTATATTTTTGCAAGCTAAAAGTTAATTATCATAAGTAGTCAGGAATAAAATACCTGAATATTGTAAAACTAGTTTAAAATTCTCAAATCTTTTTTTTTTTTTGTGGCTAAAGTTAATTTAAATGACTTACACTTTTTGCTGCAAAAGCAGTTAAATTCTCAAATTGGTTTTTTAAAACTAAAACTCCCAAAAATGTAATTTTTTCAAGTTATGATACATAAACGACAGCTGGAATAAAATATTATGATATAGGCAGCTATTTTAAAGTTATGTTTTCCCCAAAGCTAAATTTACTAAAATGTACATTTTTCAAAGTTAAAAGACACCAACAATCTAAACAATAAGCATAAATGACAGCTGGGATAAAATAATGAGACAACTACAACACGTCTTTGTTTTTTTTTTAACCCCAGACAAAAATTTCAGTAACATTCGGCATGAAAGGTCCTGAACGTTAAAAATAGGCTAAAATTAAACATCCCTGTAGTGTAACACTGTAGGAACACTTAAGCAATATTACCAACAACTTACATGAATCAAAACTTTGATATCCCTTAACACATCAGGGCCGCAAACATGAAAACACACCGCAGGAATGCAAGCTGTATGCTGTCAAACCTGAAAGGAAAGTTCTCCTGAAGGTGCAGCAGCATACCAGCCTGATGGCCTTCAGGTTACAGCGTCTGCACAAGAACAAGAAAAAGAAGAACATCTCCACACACAGACGCTCTCATGGGATACATGAAATTTATTCAGGCATCTCCAAACACATTTCTGTCCTGAAGTAAACAGTCTTAAATTAAATCAAATCAGATTTGTTACCGAGAAAGAAAAATAAAAGTCTCAGGTTTAGAGGCTAAGTAGTGTTAGCATGTTTCAAAGTGCTTTCATTTGGAGCTGGATTTGCAGAGAGAAACAACTGAGACCTGCGAGAACAGTAAAGCTGATGTAAAGAACCAAAGAAAATGAAGAGGACAAATGGAAGTAAGACTAAGAGGCATACGTCTCTGGCAACCTGGGTTGTCACTCTCATTTCACATCTGCTCATAACAAAACTGCATAGATATTGAAGTGTCCACAGTCAACAAATACAGCCGTTGTTGTACTGGGTAAAGTGCCGAGTCCTAAATGTTGTAATTGTAAGTTCACAAAGGAGGGAAACGCCACAGAGCGACTTGTGCTCCTGTGGCTTAGGGATCGAAAATAAACGCCAGAAACAAAGTGCAAAAAGTGGCGCAGATGTTCTGGAGGCCAAAGTGTTTATCCCACCATCATCCCCTTACTCTTTAACAAGGGACAATTTAACCAAACCACATTTAACAATAAATAATGTTAGTAGCTGGCTAGCATGACCTCACCAGCATAGCAATACTGACTTTTTATTCATTGTTAGCCCCATTAGCATTGTCTGGTTCAACTGTCGCTTTCGAGAGGATGGAACAAAAAACAGTGCCTAGTGCTTTAAAAGCCAATCACTTCAAGTAGACATACAAATGTAAGGCTACCATTTGGCACGAGAGAGTTTAACTTATAGGCCCACTCCTTGAATATTATGCTGGAACATGTGGAAGTTCAAGGTTAAATTAAAAAAAATAAATAATTTACACAATTTTCCATTAACCCCCAGATGAATACGGTCAGCCAAGATGTGCCAGGGGTTGATTCTTTAGGTTAAAACTGAAGCTGTGCGAGTAATGTTGACAACAAGCACTAGAACCAAATACTACTAGAACCCAAACAGCCTGACTACTGAAACCACCACCAGCTCTTCACTGAGGTGGAACAGGCTTGTCAGTGTGGTTTAGGACAAACATATGATTGGTTAGCTATAAAAATGAACCCATCACTGCTATAGGCTCCCGTTTCAGACATCAAGGCTGGAATTCACAAAGCAGTGCAAAATTACAGGATGTAGAATTAAAGTTGTTTTCATGAATTGTTAATTTTCCAAAGAACAATTGAATGACTGGGTTCTATTGTTTGTTATGTTAACCCCAAAGCAACTTAGCAATGTTAGAGCTCCAAGGATATCTTGGCTAACCAATTACATAGGTAGTGAGTGGACAATTGCATATGATGGAACTACAACTTGAAGTAAAACTACATCATGTAATGCAGCTTGAAGGTCACCAAATGGGAAGAAGTTGAATAATCTATCGGGCATTAACTTGCATTAGAAAAAAAAGCACACAAAAATGTACTATTCAAGCTAAATCCATTCATTCTCTTGCGCCCATGCAGTCAATTAGCCATAATTAACAATACTAATGCTGTTTTTAAACCTCGTCTGAAAATGAGCCTCCACCCCATCATTCAATTATAATAAATGAATACAAACAGGCAAAACTTGTTCATCTCCTGCTCATAAAGGGAACAAAAGGGTAACAAAAAATATAGCCAGAGTCTAAAGTTGAAACCTAAATTAAACCCAGAAGCTTTTCCCTGTCAGCTAACTGCAAATCGTAGCACATCAAAGTGTCCTCGGTTCTTTTTTTTCCTTTTCAACAAGCCCTTAAAGGCAGGCAGGCAGGCATAGAAAGTGTCTCACACGCGCGCACACACCACATCAGCTGCTTAAAGTACAAATCTCTCCTTATTTGCCATTAGTAGCCTGGGATTATTGCTGTAATTTAAAGTAAAGCCTGAGCAACGTGAGAGGCCTGGTAGGTGGAGGCTTCAGGTTGTGTCTGCAGAAGAAAGAGACGGAGGAAAGAGAAAGAGGCAAAGGTAGGGAGGGAGAGGATGATCAGCAGATGAGGTGATCTGACATAAAGGGGTCTGAGTTAAGAGGAAAATGGAGTAGGAGATCAGTGCAATTCAATGAAGGCCTCCATTTCCTCAGAGATGAGTCCCTTGTAGGGCAGTCTGTGTCGCTCCACGGCCCGGGCAGCCAAGCACTGCAGTGTGACGTAGTTTAGAGGGTGCAGTGCGTGCCTCCCACCGCCCAGCTCCTCCAGCAGCTCGTAGGCCGTCTTGCGTCTTGCATTTGTAGCGTCAAAGTGCGACCCCCAGCTAATCAGCAGTGTCATGATCTCCGGGCAGCCATTGGCAGCTGCCACATGCAGAGGTGTGTTGTTGTCGCAGTCACGCGAGTCCACATCAGCACCGCACTCCAGAAGCAGCCCTGTAACAGCCAGCGATGGGAAACGTCCCACCGGGTAGCGCCCAACCGAGGTTGTGTCCTTGTCAACAGCCATGTGAAGCGGCGTGAAGCCATTCCTGCCTCTGGGGTTAAGCTTGAGCAGCCTATAGATGGTCTGCTTCTTCTGGTGCTCCTGTGCTGGGCTGCACTCCAGCTTCTCCAACAGGAAGATGAGGTGTAGGATGATGGAGAGGGCCTTGGTGAACTGCGGTGCCTCCGGAGGGCTCTCACGTTGCGCTACGGCACGCTCAATCTCACGCACTCCTTTAGTCAGGACACCCATCAAGTCCTGGAAGGTGACCCGTGTGGCCAGTGCACCCTTGGCACGATCCTGGAGCACAAAGGAGAAGAGTTCGGCGAAGGACAAGAAGCTGCTGGCCGTCATGGGGCTCAGTGGATCCAGGTTGCTCTGCTGCATGTCCAGTGCATACTTCCACAGACTGATGCACCGCTCAAAGTTGCCAGAGTCAGCATAGACAGCGCCCCTGTAGCGAATGTAGTAGGAGGTGTCTGGATGCGAAGGGCCCAAGATGCGCTCTCTTACAAGCAAGGCCTGCATTCTCATCTCGTCCGGATCTGTGATAAGGGCCTCCAGCTCCTCCGCCGTGCTCACCTCCCGAGCGCAGTCGTATGCTGGAACAGGAGGTCCTGGAGGTGGCTTGGCCAGAAAACCCACTCTGTCCCCAGCTTGCCGGAGCTCCATGGCTCTCCTCCAGTAACGCATGGCACCCAGAAGGTCTCGCTTCTTGTCCACGAAGGTGGCCCCCAGCAGCTCGAGAGCATCAATGCGCTCCTCTCTGGAAGCTCTAGGCTGATGGACCAGGTACTCCACTATGTTAGTGTGTCCGGTGACACTAGCAGCCAGCAGAGGGGTCATTCCGTAACCGTCTCTTTCCATCCGTGCATTGCACTTTAGCAACATCTTCATGATCTCCAGGCTCCCTGACTCAGCGCAGTCATGCAGGGCCGTGTTGCCCTTCACGCTTTTGCGGTTCACGTCGGCCCCTCGCTCCAGGAGGAACTTGGCAATTTCCCTGTGGCCCTTGTAGCAGGAGATCATCAAGCAAGTGTGGCCATGGCGGTTGGCCACTTCCATGTCTGCACGATGTTCAACGAGGTAGCGCACAATCTCCAGGTGCCCATCGAAGCAGGCAGCCCTCAGGGGAGTGGAGTTGGTCAGAGTGGTGTTGTTCACGGAGGCGCCGTGCTTCAGCAAAGTCTTGACAACGGGCAGGTGCCCCGCGGCAGAGGCCGCCCAAAGCGGGGGGGCGCCCTCGATAGTCTCCCCATCGAAATTTACGGAGCCCCCGAGCTCCACGTTAGCCTTACAATGTTCAAGCAAGTAGTCCACCACCTCCAGGTGCCCGTACCTGGACGCTATGAGAAGCGGCGTGCCTCCTTGGGTCTTCTCCTCAGCCAGCGCCTCCAACTCCTCGGCAGTTTTGTTGCTCAGCAACTTCTGGATAAGTTTCAGTTTTCCGTCTCTCGCTGCGTTAAACACCGCCGTCGTGATATCCATCTTACCCTCATGCGACCCTCTCAGTCCCTCTCACACCCACGATTATACTGAAACGGCAAGGGAGCACTTCCCTTCGGTTTTAGAGCTGAAATCTTCACCCAACCTCGGACTCCTCTCTGCTCCTCCTGCCATTTTAAGGCTGTTATCAAAATGGCGTCGATGTTGTTTGACAGATCGATGTTTACCACTGGCGCTTGGAATTGTGGGAATTGTAGTTGACGTCACTTTAGCATCTACTGATGAAGTGTACAATAGAAATACAATTCCCACAATGCACCGACACCGGCAAGGACGTTCGACGCTACGTACTGCAGGAATTGTAGTTCTATTCCGAGTCTTTTTCAGGGTGGTGGTACTTTTTGAACTACGTTTCCCAAAATGCAGCCACAGATGTCAACGTCTAAACTGTTTTTTTTTGGGTTTTTTTGTTGTTTTTACCGTAATGTATGAATAAACGTGAAAAAGCAAATTGCGATTCATATATACACACGTGTGTGTGTGCGTGTGTGTGTGTGTGTGTGTGTGTGTGTGTGAGAGTGAGTGTGTTTGTCGTCATTGTTACACATTCAAATTGTAATAGTTTATTACATATTTAAATTTGATGTGTAGAGGTAACTCAAACCAATAGTAGAACTGTATCCTACACACAATAAAATAAACACAAAAGTGAAGTGAAAGTGACCATTTGTCATACGTGAATACACCACAGCACACAGTGTGAACAGCACGAAATTCAACCTCTGCAT
>JBBPDH010000037.1:28426832-28444332 GCA_037974565.1 Clupeocharax schoutedeni
TGTGGGTGTGTGTGTGTGTGTGTGTGTGTGTGTGTGGGCGTGCTGATTATAGAATAAACAGTTCTATTTTTGAGAATGGATGTTGTTTGCGTGAACAGCAACAGCAGAAACACCACAGTGGGGTTACATATCCAGCTTTGTCAAGTGGAATGAGTTCAAACCCTCAGGCCTCCAGACCCCTCTTGAAACCATCTGACCATGTGCTGCTCAAGAATGCACTTCATTGCTTTGTCCTGTGAAAACTATTTGTCAAGCCTATACTATGTAGTCTAAGCTAGAGATGAGTGATATGGAGGACAAAAGTATTGGGACGTCTCACCATTCCACCAACAAGGACTTTATTAACATTGTATTCAAATCCATTAAAATGGAGTTGTTCCCCCTTTGCAGCTATAACAGCTTCCACTCTTTTTGGAAGGCTTTATACAAGATTTTGGCGTTTCTGGGGGGATTTTTACCCATTCATTCTGTAGAGCATTCATTAAGTCAGACACTGATATTGGACAAGAAGGCCTGCTGGAATAGAAAAGGTTGTTCCACAAACTGGGTCCACAAATTTGAAGCATGGCATCTCTAGAATGCCTTGGTCTGCTGGAGCATTAAGAGACACACGGATTTATGTGTGTGGTGTGAAAACATTTGCATATTCCTGTATATAACTAAGCTTATTACAGCATTAAGCCACTTATGTGGCATATTAGTTGAGATCATACGAGTGCATTTTTAGCTTCAAATCCTCATTCGAGCGGTGTGCTGGTCTCTGGTCGTTTCTCGCTGCAGTCCGTGTCCCCTGGTCTGATGCGGCTGCCTCTATAACGCAGCCACATTTCACCTGCTCACTCAACTGAACACGGCCAGGCTTAGTGCAGGCGGAGTGGGAGAGCCCAACACAAACCACGGGGGGTGGCGCTCGCTCTGTTGAGAGACGCGTCATTCTTTGAAAAAAAAACAATCACATTTCTTACAGTTTCGTTTTGAATTCTGACATTTGAATGGTAACTGACGTGCAATCGTAACTTCCGTGTTTCGAATGTAGATGGTACACTCGGGAGCACATCGTGGCAGACGGACTCCCCTAATGTCGAAAGTGGTACGTGCTCCCCTCGACGACCACAGGCAACATCAATGCTACCGCGAGGGTCTGTGGAGCTTAATATAGCGTCCGAGTACAAAACTGACGATAAAACCTGTCGGAGGCGTTTCAGCCGAGAAAAAGGAGAAGATTATGTGTGGAAGAGGGAGAAGGCAGGACGTGGAAGCGTAAGGTGTAACCAGTTTAAACGAAGGACTGACGGTAGTCCTGAACCTGACAGGGCTGGCCGTCCGTCCTGTACCGGAGGATGAGGCAGCTTTCCGGGGGGAGGAGGAGCAAAAGACGGCTGATTTTAGCCAGAAAACGGGGGCTAGGGCTGCAGAGACCTCATTTGCATTCCGTTCACATCGGGACTCGTATTAGAGAAGCGAAACCGTCTTTCGTTTCCACGCGTTTTCGTCACGAAGCCTCTCCATAGCTGCCTCATTTGAGGCATCCTTCCTCTTCTGCATGATGGAGGCTCCCCTCTCCTTACTGTCTGGAGTTTATTTCTCATAGAAAACCTGATCTCTTCCCAGGCTGTGGAGACATCTCCGTTCACCAAAAGAAAGCAATATACATTTTTATCCTAAGTATATGTACTCTTATTGTATATAGATACTGAATATTTTTCTTGTCAAGCATAAAAAAAAATAGTTTTGAAACTATGGCACTTGAGACAGTGAAGCGTGGACAACACAAAGCCAGAAGCAAAATATTTTTGTACCTGAAAAGAAGATTTTAATAAGCAGTGGACGTGACCAAAGGATTATGCTCATTTAGGCCTGGTCTGAAGTTACCATTCATCACTGATATTGATTTTGAAGCCCCCAGTCTGGGATTATTTTTATTTTTTCCATTTTTGTCCATCTGATGAGCAACAGCGTTTGTCTTTGATGGTGAATTTGAATACAGAAGCACTTTTTAAACTCAAAAGAAGGTTTTGGATCTTATCAGTGCTGGATATGATCATAGTTTTACATTTGTTACATTTTACAAGAAACAAATGGTGATGAAGATGAACGTAAGAGTAAAGATATATTACTCCAAAGGAGGTTTTAAGCGAGAATAAGCAATACTGGATATGTCCAAAGACTGGGACGAAGCTTTGGTGTGAATAAAACTGCCTTCGTTCGAACTAGGAGCATCGAATTCCAAGATGAAGGACCTTTGCCGGATCTGCAACCGCGAGTTGTGCGGCAACCAACGGCGCTGGCTTTTCCACCCTGCTGCTAGGCTTCAGGTGCTGCTGTCCCATGCACTGGGGCGTGAGCTGAGGCGGGACGGGCGCGGGGAGTTCGCATGCGGCAAGTGTGCCTTCATGCTGGAGCGCATGTACCGCTTCGACACGGTCATCGCCCGCGTGGAAGCCCTGTCCGTGGAGCGCCTGCAGAGACTACTGCTGGAGAAAGAGCGCCTGCGGCAGTGCATAGGTGGAATGTATCGGAAAAACAACAACGAGACGGCTTCAGGGGGGCCGGAGAAAGATTGCACAGTGGATATGTCGAGCCTTCATGATGCCAAATACTGCGCCCTCCTCCAGGAAGACCTGATGTATTCAGTGTACGAGTCCTGGGCGGAGGACGAAGAACAGACGCTAGAGTGCAGCCACAGCCCACAGTGCCAGGGTCTGGAGGCCCGGAGGAGGTGCAGAGGCTGCAGTGCTCTGCGAGTAGCCGATTCGGACTATGAGGCCGTTTGCAAGGTACCCAGAAAGGTGGCGAGGAGCATCTCCTGCGGCCCGTCCACTCGCTATTCGGCCAGTGTGGGGGGCAGCGTTTGTGAGGAGGAGCAAACCACAACCACTAATGTCACCACAACGACCACAGCATCCGCCACCTTGGTTCCAGACAGTCAACCCAAGGCTTCTTCAGACAGTGACAGGACCTTAGGCGGGAAGGCAAGCTCCAGCAACTCAATAGAGTCTCTAACCGTGACCCTGGATGCAGCTGGAGATGGCAAAGAAGAGCAAAATTCAGACACTCTCTCTGAGGAACGCTCTGGTCCTCTCCCAGGCCCAGCTGGTAAACTAGCTCTAGCCCTCTGCTTGGTTCAGAACTTCACTTACAGACCAGTCCAGATTCCTCCTGGCAGTAAACTTCCCGTTCTGATTAAGCCTGGGTCTCTGAATGCCGCTGCTAAGATGGGCTGCCCAGAGCAGACCCTGAGGAGCCCCTTTGATGGGACTGACTGTGACATAGACGGACTAGAGCCCCCGAGGATCCAGCTGGACCCGGCACTGGAGCTAGCAGAGCTGGAGGAGATGTGGGACGACGCCTACGTGGAGTACATGCCCTTCCGCTTCCAGAAGCTTATGAAGAAGGTGAAGCGGCAGCTCATATCACAACATGGTCCTCTCTTTCTCAGAGTCAGCCTCACCAGATTGGAACCAACTGGGCCAGATGGTCTGAAATAATGAGTGAAATTTAGAGGGAGATCATGTAATGATTTAGGGCAAGGTTTTGTTTTGGCCATATATGGCTTCATTCTGCCTTTCGTAGTCTTCAGCTTTCTCCAGTGTATCTCAGGCTTCGCATCACAGTGGCAGTTGCTGCTACAATATGGTTAACATTTCATATTACATACAGGATACAGTAGTTCTAACACTAAAAAGGGTAACTGGGTATACTTCATTGTAATGTGTACTTCATTTCCACATGAATACAATATTTTACATTTGCCAGATGCTTTTATTGCAAATCAACCATAAGACAAAACTGTATTAATGTAAAATTGCCATGGACACATTTTATGCTCATTTTTGTTCACAACTTCTACTTATTTGCTGAATGTAACATATTTGTGGCAATACATAAATAAATATAAATATATATTTCCAATATGTTAAATTCAGCAAATGAACAGTAATTGTGCAATAAGATGTGCAGAAGTGTGTTCTTTGTAAAGGGTGTGTCTGTATTTCCAAAATTTACAAAACAAATAATTTTACCTGGAGCTCTCAAACCTTTGTGTACGCCTGTATCTCAGCTGTGCCCCTAGTGAGGAATTCGAACTCGACATAGCCCTTATATCCATTTATACAGCATTATACAGTATCTTTTGTTTGCGTCCATAATCTTCAAAGCACCATTATTCCCAAGCCAATACAACCACGCCTATTAAACTGCCATCCATTTCTTTTTAAATCTGGCTGCCTGTTCGTCAGGCCTCCGGGCAGTAGGATGTGTCCAGTGAAGGGATGTTTGAGTGTGTGTGTGTTGTGTGATCAGTGTTAAGATCCATTTCCCAGTCATTAAGAACAGCCTTTGGCTCCCCTGAGGGTTCCTTCATCGATACATCCATCAATCAGACCACTGCAAGTTTAAAGCTGCCTCCCATTAACAGGCTAACACAGCTGCTGCTCAGTACATGAAGGAGGGCCTGTAGAAAGGTGGATCGTTATCATTTTAGGGCATTGACTCACAACTGCCGTGCCAGAGGGCTGCTGTATCTTGCCCTTTTCTAAAACTGGAACTCATGAGTTGATCATGAGTCTGTTGAATTAGAACAAATAAAAATAAGCTTTGCAGGGATTGGTGCCACACTAATCAGTTTTGGCAGGTTTACCATTACAGTCATATGCAAAAGTTTGAGCACCCCTGGTCAAAGAACATGGGTTTTTTTTTCTAAGTGCAAATAGTGACATTTTCTGCTAATTTATTGCAATCTAATTCATCCTGTAATTATATCTCTATGTCATAGCAAAACAACTACTCTCTCTCTCTCTCTCTCTCTCTCTGACTCGCTCATTCCCATTCTTCTCTGTTCAGTACCTCTCTGTCCTCCTATATTAACCCAAAGCCAAGGATACAGCCACATTCATTAAAGTAGGGTAATGTGGAGAAAGTGGCACCACCACTGGCCTAGTTGTCTCTCAGACTGCTGGAGGCAAAACACACACACACACAGTCGGGCCTCATGCTTGTTATAATAATAAGCAGAATCCACACTGTCTTTGAGGTCCTTTTAGCACAGTCTATTGGGAGCAATATAATGATATGTTTTCATAATTGTGCTAAATTACATTATAATGCGTGCTATGAGCTGCTGTGGATTTCGTCTGTGCCCATTACGAAGTAACTAAAACTTCTGGACTCTATCATATAAAAGGCTTTTGATGAAAAAAAAAAACGAGCTTAACATTAACATGCTATGCAGAATTTATTTATGTATTTATTGAAGAACAGAAAAGACAGCATTAGGGAATACAAAGTATGTAAATAAGACTGGCAATGTTGAGAAAAGAAGTCGTTTTAAAGCCATTTTGAGTCATTTTAATAGCAGTAGAGAGCTGCTGTAGAAATTCTCACTTGAGGCCAGTATTCATTGGATGCCAGCCTACTATGTCCTTACTTTATTATTTTATTTTCATCATTGTTTTCTTTCAT
Source organism: Clupeocharax schoutedeni (assembly GCA_037974565.1). Lineage (NCBI taxonomy): Eukaryota > Metazoa > Chordata > Actinopteri > Characiformes > Alestidae > Clupeocharax > Clupeocharax schoutedeni. The sequence goes on from JBBPDH010000037.1 coordinate 28,432,293, forward strand.
TAAGCAGTTATTTTTTCAGGTGACGAGTGTATTCAGATAACTACCTGAGCTTTAGTTTATGGTTGAGAAGGAGTGTCCTTTTACCTCTTATTACAGGGATTAAATCATACTATTGTGTAGAAAGGCTGTGTGTGTGTGTGTGTGTTTGTGTCTTTCTGATACATCTTATCTCTAATTTATCCAGCAAGTGTGCTACACGAGATTGTGTGTGTGTGTGCGTGTGTGTGCATATTTATAATGTGTGTATGTCTCTCTCTGTTCCAGAGTCTGATTGAAGAGCAGCAGTCCCAGCTGAACCAGTATGAGTCGGCTGCAGGGCAGTGTGTGAGTGAGCTGCAGAAGGCTCAGCTACAGGTGCAGTCTCTCCAGAATAAGATCCAGGAGAGCGAATCCAGTAACAAGGTACCAGAGCTACAGATGACCTGTCAGATCTCCACTCACAAATGTGTTCTCATATAATAGCTCTTGCTAGGATTTACAGAAGGCTGGCAAAGATCCTGTTTAAGCTATAAAGCTACAACGACAGCTATAAACATACTTGGGATGCAATGAAATATAAAGAATTGGGAATACATCTTTAGAATTGTTACTTTTCACATTCATAGGAGATTACTTTGAAAACACTTACCTAAATAACATAATGTTTAAAAGGTGCAAAGAGTCAATGGTTTACTTAACTCCTTAAAATTAGTGCATTGGAACGTGTAGAAAATGCTGCAAGCTTCTATAACATTCCTGATAGCAGCTGCTTAATCAAATAATTCTGCATATGTTAGTTTTTATGTATCATAATAAAGTACGTTCCTAAAAGCATTTAGCAGAGTGTATTCCGTTTTCAGCCATCGCATGTTTTCAAAGGCAATTCCTTGTTATCAATATACAGTAATAACAAAAATGAGTCAGTATTCCTCCAGGTTAAATACCACAAACAAATGACTATGAATACAATGTTCCTTGTTTAGTCATATCTGCAAAAACTGTTTTTTAAACAAGCTTCCTTTGTTTATTTAATCAAATATGGATGTAAGGCTGCTGTTAATGTGTGTGTGTGTGTATGTGGGTGTTTTCAGAAGCTGCAGGAGAAACTTGGTGAAATGGAGACTGAACTGCATTCCATCAGACAAGCAGCTCAGAATCAGGAGAGGAGCATCCAGAGCCTCACTGAAAGCCTTACGACTAAAGAAACAGAGGTACACACAAGTTCATATAAACCCACACATAGATATGCACATACTACTGACGATCAAGAGTTCATTTTAGTCCAAAGTAGAGTCTTTAGTAAGATTTTACCTGTCAGTTGATGGAAAGGCTGAGCTGAGTTGTCAGTTAAGTGGTGAACAACATTGTATTAAAAAAGTTTTTGATTGGTATTGAGTCAGAGAGGTAGAGCAAGGCATGTTATTAGTCAGTTAAGGAGAAGTCTGAGATGAGTCGCAATTCAGTAAAATTGAAAATGACCATTCTGTTACATGTGAACACATCACTTCACAGTGTGAACAGGGTGAAATTCTTCCTCTATATAGTGTCCAGAGAGCAGTGGGTGGGGCCGGTAGCTTGTTGAAGGGTACTTCAGAGGTGCATATCAGTCTTGGAATTTTAACCCACAACCTTCTGGTTGCAGGGCAAATGCCCTAACCACTAGGCCACCGGCAAAGGGGAGTCTGAGTTGAGTCTTGAGTCAGTTAAGGAGGAGTCTGTGTTGAGTCTTGAGTTATTAAGGAGGAGTCTGAGTTGAGTCTTGAGTCATTAAGGAGGAGTCTGAGTTGAGTCTTGAGTCATTAAGGAGGAGTCTGAGTTGAGTCTTGAGTTATTAAGGAGGAGTCTGTGTTGAGTCTTGAGTCATGGGGAGGAGTCTGTGTTGAGTCTTGAGTCATTAAGGAGGAGTCTGAATCACAATCAGTCAACACGCAACTCGAGTTCAAGTCACTCATTCCACTCCACATCTATGGCACATACATGTACATATACTTGTGCACACAAGTTCAAATATGCTTTGAGAATATCCCTAAGCCAGTTATATCACATAATAAAAACAAGCTTGTTAGAACAAATGTGATCAGTGCCCTTAGGGTTAGAGTCACTAGGCATAAATATGCATAAACATCAATTTGCATAAATATTCTTACATACTTTGTGTGTGTGTGTGTGTGTGTGTGTGTGTGTGTGTGTGTGCAGGCTCGGGAGCTTTATCAGGTTATAGAAGGACAGAACACCACTATGTGTAAACTGAGAGAAATGGCTCATCGCAATCAGGTCCAGCACATAAAGGTGAGTGTGTTTCTTTGTCCACTTATCTTTCTCTTTTCTGTCTTACACATCCATGCACATATACACACTCACAAAAATGACATTAGCTGTATAGTTCCTGTATCTGTTATTCTCCCTCTTTCTCCGCAGGCTGCCGATGGAGCAGAGGCACACACAGTAGTGCAGCTGCAAGGGGAGATAGTGGGACTACAGAGTTCTCTGTTCTCTTCTCAGCTGCAGCTGGAGGCCAGCCAGCGCGCTCACAGACAGAGCCAGCGGGTGGCAGATGACCTGGAGCGGGCCCGCAGCCGCCTTCACAGTGACCTAGAGGCAGCGCTTCAGCACAGAGAGACCACTGACAAACACAATCAGGTAAAAAGGACACAATTTTGTGGATCGCAGTACGTCATACAGTGTCAGAAAGCTTTTTGAGCATCACTGGTGAATGTCAACTTGATTAATATGTAAGAGAACATGCACATTTTGAAGCACACTTAAACACATTGGAAAGAAACATTAAATGTAAATGTGCTGCGTCTTTTCCACATGCCACAATTTATCTTTTTCCACACATTATTTTTTAACTGTAACAGTGCATATAAATAGACAAGTGTGTTCACTTGCATAATTCACTTAAAAAAACAACATATCATGTAATCCAAACTTTTCAAACATCTATACCTCATATGTTTGTCTTGCAGGATCTGTGTTGTCTGGTACAGCAGCTGCGTTCAGAGCTTCAGGTCAAGGATGTTCAAATGAGAGAGTGTGAGAGTGACAAACACACTGAGGTTGCAGCCCGTAACAAAACCATCTCACAACTCCAGCATTCCCTGAAGGAGAAGGAAAAACTGCTGCAGGTTAGACAGACAGACGCGCACACACACACACACACACACACACACACACACACACAATCAGTTCAGGTAATCAGCACAGACTGTTGGCTGATTTCTCTGCCCCAAAACAAAAACTACACATATACTAGAAGTTCAGAGAGCCCATAGCTTGTATTTTTCTCCTGTTAATAAAAGTTGGTAACTAAAAGTATATAATCCATTTAATGTTGCTGTCTTTAACGTTAATATATTTAAATGATCTTTATTCTGATTGGCTTCTTTGCATTGTAGCTCATTCAAATAATGAGCTGAAACAATTTACATAACTTAAGTTTGAAGTTCAGCTTGAGCACAGCTAAATAGTTGTTGAGTAAGAAGGATGTACATGCAGTGTATGGACTAGGTGTGTTTTTTAAAAACAAGGATACATAAAAAATGTGTTTTCAGTTATAAGGGCCCTTCGATGGTGTCAAAGGCTGGGTTTATTTCATGTCCAAGAAATCAACACATGATAAGTTGTTTTAAACGAGATTTAGTCTTCGTAGTCATTTTGTCTGTCTCATCCATGCCGTGTTTGTGTGTCAGGAATATTCTGAGCTGTTGGACCAGTCTGGTGATTCTGGTCGGCCCCAGGATGCCCTCATTGACAAACTGAAGAGCCGCATACTTGAACGGGACAAGGCTCTGGAGGTACTTCTGCGCGTGCGCGCGCACACACACACACACACACACACACACCACACACACACACACACGCTATATTGCAAAAACACAATTTTACCAAATGACTGAAAATGCATTACCTCTGAAAGTTGGACAAAAATCTTTATATAGAAAATAGACTTCAGTTAAACAAAACAATTAAACTGTAAAAAAGGCAGGTAAAGTCATGAAATACTTCTGTTCACACATTGCCTGATACTTGGTTTCATCAACGTTCAACATTTCTTTGCATATTTTTAGCGTGCTATTGATGAGAAATTCCACTGTCTGGAGGAAAAAGAGAGCGAGGTGCGCAGAATTCAGATAGCACTCCGGGAGAAGGAAAGAGACCTGGAGAGACTGCGCTGCATTCTGTCCAACAACGAGGAGACAATAACGGTGTGTATGCTGGACGCGAAGTTTGTACTGTGTTATTAAACTGTAATCGACAGAACAGTAATAGTGGTGTGAAGTTAGTACTTTATATTTCAGCTGTAATCTGTTTTTAGTCCACTGACGATGTGTGTGTTGTGTTTTGTGAGTAGAGTCTGGACACTCTGGTGCGTGGTAAGGAGTTGGAACTGGAGCAGACTCAGGACGCGTGTCGGAAGCTGCAGTGGCTCAAACAGCAGTGGGATGAAAAACACACAGCTGCGCAACGCGAGAGAGACAACATCATCACACAGCTACACACCACCCTACACACACGCAGCAAAGAGACAGAGGTAAACACACACATAGACACACACACACACACACACCACCTGCCTTTTTGTTGGTTTTTTGAGTTTCACTGATTCGTGTCTTTGCTGAATGTGCGATACATTTCAGTCAGACCTGAAAAACCTGAATAACTGCTTTTCACCTGACCAGCCCGGACAGTAAGAGACCGTGAGATACAGCATGCATCGCAAACTGTCCGGACACGCCTTATAATGGGTGAAATTTTTTGTGAAATCTGGAGTTATGGAGCTTCATATTTGTAATGAGTTGATGTAGAAATTGTGAGCCGAATCTAGCCACCCAGCCACCTCAGTACCTGACCTCACTAAAGCTCTCGTGGTTGAATGAAATCAAATCCTGACATCTAGTGTAAAGCTATCCCAGAGTCGAAACTGTCTCTGCAGCAATTGGGGGATAAACAGGAGGACCTGTCAATCAGTAGAAATAATAAATAAAATATTTAGATAACCCAAAATATCAAGGCAAAATGATGCATTGAAATTAATATTAACAGCTGATTTTAAACCAGTGTTTAATTTATTGCTTGGGAACAAACAAAGAGTCTTTGAACAAGATTCCTAATGCTACATCATTTACCACTAAACCTTGACTGCAAGTCTATAGGTCTGTATGGGTTGGGTAAAATCACACAGATTATTTTTGTGGTCTTAAGTGTGTATGAGCAGGTGAAAAATATAAACTTGTTCATACATTAAATATTGTGTACATTATGTATTATATACCCAAAGCGGAATAATTTCATTTTGTTTCATTAAAGGACCTGACTGCAGCATTAATGGCTAAAGTGTGCCCGGGTCCTAATGAAGTGGTGGAGGAGCTGAGATCACGCCTGGCTCTGAAGGAGCGGCTGTTCCAGGAGCTGCTGTCTGATCGTAGCAGGCAGACGCAGGAGCACCACACGCAGGTTCAGGACCTGCTCAGCACCATCAGCGTCAGAGACCAGTACATCCAGGTAAAGTTACACGCTGACCCACACCTGTAATTCAGCACAGAGGCCACAAGGGGGCTTCACTCTAAATAGAGCATCACAGTCACAGTTCTGCTTGTCTTTCCTGTTTGTCCCCTGTTCTACCCACACGAAAATAAATTACTAAAGAAATTATAAAATAAATGCATGATTACACAACGTAGACTACTCTATGTGGCACAAAATCCAGCATCCTTGAAGGCAGGGTATGGTTATCAACAAAATGATCTCCATTAATATTTGTTTGCATGTTGATTCTGGTGTTTTTTTATTATTTTGTCTTACAGTAGTAGCAGTACTAGCGGTAGTAATAGTTGTTTAAAACATGAATTCTGTTTGCAATTTTGTTCATTTTTATAGATTTTTTCATTTTTAAGATTTATATACCTCAGGTGTAAAAATTACAGTCTGACTAATTAACTAATATAACTACATGTGGAAAGTTGTGTAAATTACATTTTTTGCCTGTGTGAAAATGAATGTGATTATAATGAACTTAATCGTGCACGCACTTGTTCTGGGGGTTATATGGGTGTACGGCCACTAGAGGTCGTCCTAGTTTGAGTTATTGGTGGCGGGTTTATGTTTAATGTCATGCACCTGTGTTTAGATTAGGGGGTTAAATACTTGTGGTACATTTTATATGGGAGTTGAAATCCTGTTTAGGGGGATCAGTGTTGTCGGGCCACTGATACGCAAGGCCCATAGTACGCTTCTCTGTGTTCCTTTGTTTAAAGAGGTTTTTTATTTGCTTTCAAAAATAAAAGCTGAAACGCATCATGGAAGCCTGTCTGCCTGCTCTATTTGGGAAAGAGTACCCAGACGTAACAGCTCGCTCTCTGTCTCTCTCAGGAGAATGGTGAGAGGTTAAGGCAGGTGATATCTGAGCGGACCCGTCAGGTACAGGAGTTGCGGCGGCAGGTGTCCTCACAGGACCGTGAGCTGGTGGAGCTGACACGAGACAGAGAGCGGGAGAGAGAGAGAGGAGCACCTCTGGCCACCGAGATGGAGAGACTACAGAGTTTACTAAGAGAGAAAGAGAGTCTTATACAGGTTAGAGACACTCACACATGCAGAGAAACAGTCCAGGTCCACTGTTCATATGAATCAAGGTTAATGTGATGAATTTGTGTTTTAGGATCTGATGCAGGGTCAGGAAGAGGTGACCACTAAACCAGCAACAGGAGCACAGGGTAAGTTTATCAGCCTCACAATATATGTGAACTCTTCTTTATATAGCTTATCTTATATCTCATTTGTGTGGCTCCTTCATTCCTTAGTGCTGTACACACTGTAAAAACCTGTCTTTCTCTCAGATTCTTTCAATGCATCAGTTAGTCGTTAAGTTATTAATTATTCATTTATGTGTTTGGAGGAGGAGCAAGGGATAGAAACTCGGAGCTGGAGATACAAGCTCTTACAGAGGAACTTCAGATTGCCCTCAGGAAGCAGAGAGAGACAGAGGTGCGTGCACACACACACACACACACACACACACACACACACACACACACACACATATATATATATATATAAGAGTCTCATATTAACGCAGCACGTTGACGCAGATAACGGCCCAGCACTAATATATATATTATATATATATAATATATAATATCATTCGTGACTTTTCCGGAGTGTGTCGATCCTCTTTCTCTTTCTCTGTCTCTGTATCTCTCTCTCTTGCTCTCTCGCTCTCTCTTACTCTCTCCGTCTCTCTTTCGTTCCTGACTTTTCCGTATTTAAACCTCGGGTTTACATTTACATTTTCTTTAAGGGTAATGTATTAAACTGCATTCAAAATGAAATTAAAGTGATCTGGGAGAACATTTGGAGGCATATTTATGGTTTACACTATAAAAATAAGCATTGGGATCATTTTTTTTGGGGGGGGGCTTCAGATTAATCTAGAATAATTACAAGATTACAATGAGACTAATCTAGATTAAAAAAATGTATCTATGCCCACCTCTAATATATATATATATATTCTTTCAAATGTGATCAGTTTACCCTACCTTCTGTTCATTTCTTTTTTCTACCGCATTCTGTACTGACAGCGGGAACTGTCTGAGATCAGGTCTGCTCTGGCCCAAGAGCATGAAGCCCATGCTGGCATGGACCCCAAGGTAAACTTCTATACAGTGTAATCAGGTAGTAGACTGTTTACATCAAGTGTAAATGTATATAATGCGGCTGTTACTCTACAGAACGCTCTGGACCAGCTGGTTTCAGAGTACCAGCAGCTGAACCAGGCTCTGAGAGCCGAGAAGAAACTCTACCAGAATCTGAACCACATCCAGTCCACTGGAGACAGGTCAGAAACCAATTAGCATATCTTGAATCAGACTTGTTCATAACATTGCACAAATTAGATAATGAATAACAATAACTGATGTTTACTCTGAGATGGTAAATATTGACCTAGCAATCAGCGTACAACCAGTAATTAGATATATTTCATTGTAAATGCAGCAGTAAAAAATCCAGTCTATAACATTTTACAAACCCCTCAAATCAAAATTTTGCTTCCACTGTTTAGCAGTTTATCACAGTAGCTATAAGGACTATGTGCCTAACAAACACTAGAAATCAATAGACACCCAAAAGCCACCTGTCACGATCGAGGGGGCTAGGCCCCCACGATCGAGAGCTACCTTGGGAAGTGCCAGTACGGGCCATGAGCCAGGAATCCATGCTCAGGGCATTTTATTAACCAAAAAACAAGAAGAAAGCAAATAGTCACACGGGCCTAACAGGAACGAGAACGTGATACAGGAACAGGGTAAACACAGGGCAGGACCAAGGCAGACATAAGGCGTGCTCAACGATGATGGAAGATAAATGTCCCCAAAACCCAACAGAAAAGCAGTGGCCCTAACGGCCACTGACCGAACCATGACACCACCTGTGTTTCACCTCTCACTGTAAGTCATACTGTGTCCTGAACCACATACTAAAGTCCAATACATCCTGAAGAAGAACATGGTTGAGAGGAGATTTGGGGATGTATTGACTTCTAGTGTTTGTTAGCAATGTTATAAGTCATAATTTGAACTACATTTGGGTAGAAAAGTGTGTGAAATTGATTATCAGACTTTTCCTTTAATAACCGTCAAGCACTGGAAACTATTTTGGACTTATTTCTAAACCCTGACCTCTTCAAATAGACTAGACCACACTTATTTGGATGCGGCCACAATCCCTAGAGCAGTTGTGTACCATTTAAGAAGGGGGGGTGTATGTAACTGTGGAAAAGCCTGAGGGCAGTTTTTTATATTAAGATCAGAAAAAAGAAAACCAGGTGGTGGCAGAAACTGTAAAAATAGATGAAAGACATTTCAGATCTAGCTTGATGAACTGATCTGTAATCAGTATAACATTTCTGTTATTCAGTTATAATGAAATAAATCCAGCCTGATGAGCAGAGCTGTAGAAATCTGTAACACTGAAAATGAAGTTATAACTAAAGTAATATATTTAGAAAGCCTATTTTTTCCCAAGGTGGTGATCAAATCTCAGGACAGAGAAATCTCATAGTCATTTTTGGAATCTAGCTTAGCATTAAAGTATCTAGAATCACAAATTCATTCATGTGATGTGTGATGCCAGACTTTTGAACAATAGTGTAGATTTGAAAGAGTATGTTTACCATGTGAGTGGTGTTGTGTTGCTCCAGCAGCGCGGAGAAGACGCGGGAGTTGCACACAGAACTGGACACGGTTCAGGCTCTGCGGGCTCAGCTGGAAGAGGTCCTGAGCAGGACCCGAGACACAGCTCTGGCACTGGACAGGGCAGCTAAGGCCCAGGCTGACTATGGAGGTGGGGCACAGCAGAGTTTGGGCTGCACGTTACAAAAGGCCTCCGGGCCAGCAGGGGGCGCTATTCCTAACACTGTATGAACGAGCGTTCTTCAGGGAAGCGACTAACAGAACGAACAAGTGTGCTAACAGCAGACTTTTGTTGTAGACTCGTGAAGTGGCAAAGCAAACAAATGTGTCGTTTTAATTTATTTTGTGTATTTATTGTGTGTCTATGCTTTGTTTTGGGAGGGTTGGGTGCAAGTGTTCTTGTCTGTTTTGCCATTTCAGTGTATTGTGTTTTCCTGTGTTGCTGTTACAGCATTTTTCTGTGAAGTGCTGATATCTGTATGGTCTGACTCATTCATTTTCTTTTTCGTTGAACCATCGTCGTTTACACACAAAGCCTGGAAATGCCTGACATTTTGTTCCACTTACATGGAAACATCACCTTAGACTTTACTTGAAAAGCAGAGCTAGTATAAAGCTTCAATAATAGTGTGCTTTTTTCCTAAACTGTCCAACTTTCTCCCTGCCCCACTTATGAACAATATATGCAAATGTCAAATGCAGTAGCTGGTGTTTGGTTAGTGGCTTTAATTCGCTTTTAGTCGCATCCTGCATGGTATGCATGGTACAGTAGACTTACAATAGCTATTCTTTCCTCACGTGCCCATAACTGCAAAGTTAAGAAGCCTTGGTCACCCCAACTCCTCACACGTCTCTAAACTGGACGACCAGAAACTCAGTGCCAAACGAGCTTTTGGACTCTTGCAAAGCAGCTTTCGCATCAGTCAGGTTTCTCCACAGATATTTCACAGCGGATAAACAAACGCAGGTCATTTTTATGTACTTCAAACACTGACGCAAATAAATTGACCCCAGCTTTCATGCTCAGAACTGTTTTTTTTTGTATTTCATTCTTATTTTTTGAGCGCCACTCGGAAATGCCTTATGTTCACACCTGTCTATGATATTGGCGTTTTAATGGGACATGATAAGGAACTCTTTTGGAGCATAAAACAAATACAAGGTAAGTAGTGTGCTACATACAGTATACTAGTAGAGGACATGACATAAACATTTCCTCATATGTGTGTCATTATCAGTCTTATTATTTACGGTAATTCGTTTGACCTCGGCCATTGATAAGCTCCATACACATGAGTTTGATTTAAGTCGTATACGTGCTGAGCTGAGCTATACATCTTGTAGTGTTCAGACACATGCATGTTAGATGTGCACGCACTGTGTTTGCATGCCTGTAACTTTCTACTAAAAATCCTTCAAGTTTGGTCTGAAACAGGCCATGGATGAAAACGTCCATTTCGTTTTTATACACTGGACTAAGTCACACAAACACAGTCAACTATACAGTACATCTCATACATTTTCCAGGGCGAGATGCAGACCTTTCATGCAGAGTCTGTCATGGTCAGAGGAATGGCAAACATGAGTAACTTGGGTACTACACACTTTTTCATATTATAGTGTGTAAGAAAGAATCGCCCACATATGTGTATCCGCTAACTTAAAGGAGAAAAACAAAAAATGATGGACATTCCAACAAGACCCAAACGTAAATTGTGGTGGTGGCAGCCTAGTGGTTAGGATACTTGCCTCTGCACCAAAAGGTTATGGTTTCGAATTCTACCTTTATCACTGGGTCCCTGAGCAAGACCCATAACCCCAAGTTGCCCCTAGGGAGACTGCCCCCTGTAGGTAAGGAATGGCAGTTGCTTTGGCTGCTGTCAATGTAAATATTAAATAACATGGTAGTGATGGCCTGGTGGGTGGGATACTCTGGACAAAGAGGTGATGGGTTCAAATCCTCTACCTTCAGCACACCACCACTGGGTTCCTGAGCAAGACCCTTAACCCTGAGTTGCTCCAGCGAGACTGTGCACTGTAGGGAATGGAAGTCGCTTTGGATAAAAGCGTCCGTTAAATGCCATAAATGTAACATTAAGGCACAATTTGAAACAGAAAAGAAAGATTTGACAAAGCAGTGTGAGTAGAGACGCAACAAAATGCTGATAAACACTAAACTATTCGTGTGTGTGTCCTATTTTGCCTTCAGTAATTTAGTAGCAGGGATCATTATAAAAACAACAAGCTGTTTTTGATACTGAATTTTACAGGTCTTTCAGTTGATCCCTTCTCTGCTATGCCATACGTTCCTAGTATTTTGGCAACACTTCATTAAAGAGCAGGTTTTTTTAACACTCTTATAAACCATCCGTTTCCGTGTAAATCTACATAATCATTCAGAAAAGCATTTATTTCAACAAAGGTCAGCATTTGTTCATTTAATCTTAATATTTGTTCATTAAACCTCAGCAAGTGACACTCCTCAGATTATATTATAAAGGCCTAATATATGATGAAGGCCTAAGATTTATCAAGCCAAAAGAACTCACATTTAGTGTATATGATACAGCTCTTACAAACGGATCCTTTATTTCAATGCCTCCAGTTTTTTCCCCTGAGGTCCACGTTTTGTCCATTTTGTGCTACACAGTTGTTGCCAAGAACGACTGTATTGCCCTATTAATACACCGGCCCGCATTCTCTGGTTCCTCTGACGTTTTTACATTTCAGTTCTGAAAATAGTAACGCATTTGGACTTGATTCAAATGTAAACTTCATTTCCATAAAAATGAGATGTATTACGTCAATACATTTACTGTCAGGAAATAAAATGAAATCTAAATATATTCAGTATCACTTTAGTGCATCAC
>JBBPDH010000037.1:28536571-28555758 GCA_037974565.1 Clupeocharax schoutedeni
CATGCTTTTCTTTACTGTCTTGAGCGTTCTGGTATACTGTTATATCATAAGGCAACATTTCATGTGCAAATATGTTTTTAGAGCACTGGCAGTGAACAACACACCCATTTCTGAATCTGTAAAAACGCTTTTAGTTGATGGTTCTTTAAAGAAACACCAGTGTTTTCATGTAATACTCTGGCTTATAATTACTTACCCCAGACAATCATTTTACCTTGTACTTTGAAAAGAACAGAAAGCTTGTCACTTATACTATAGAAGCCAGCAGGCAGCTGCTTTAGAACTGAGTCAACAGGTTTTCCATTCTTTTACTACGTGACAATTTGCTATAGACACAGCAGGATCCAAACACGGAATATTTCATTAAAGCAGCATGCACTGAAAGTTTCCTCAGGGAACCAGGCTTCTCCTATGTTGTTGCTTCAAAGCCCCCTTTTGTCATAAAGTGTGTTCACCACAACACCATAAGATACGCACAATTAAACTGAGGGCCACTGGAGCATATGGGAACTATTAAAACTCTTAACACTACCCATTCAAACACACACACACACACTCACCAACTCACACACTCAAGCTGAGACCTTTTGAGAAAAGGAACAGGTCCAGTCACTGAAACATGTTCGTGACAAATAACAACCCACCACAAAGAGTGCCAGAGATCTGGTATGAAATTAGCAAACCTAATCCTACCTCTCAGGATTGTAGCCCTCCAGTTCCTCCAGGAAGATGTTGGTGTTGGAGTAAGGACTTTCTTTGCCAGGAATGATGAGGAATTTAAGAACCGTCCCCCTCGTGGACCCGAGAAACACTACTGTCCGGTTTCTGTGTGGTCCTGCTTCTGTGTCCACCACCATGGTGTTGAGCTGGTACCTGGAATGAGGACTGAAGTAATTAACATAAAATAACATAAAAAGCATTAACCTGCTAATAGTCTTCTGAGCTTCTCGATAGTTGTATTCATTGGTGTGGTGTGTTTACTATGCTTTGGGGCTTTTTTATATTCTGTTTTCTTCTGTTATTTGACTCCACACTCAGTTGAAAAACTGATCCCTTCTGGAACAGTACTAGGGCTAGGATTAGGGTTAAGGTTAGGAAAGACTCATCTGGAATGTTATCAGTGATGCTCTTCTAAAGTGTCTAAAGTGTGTCCATGTCTGCGCATCTGTCTGGACTGTGTTTCTTATCACTGTGTCTTGTCTCAGTATATGAAAAGGTAAAGTAACACCCTTATGTACTGCTTTTGTTGCATTTTCTTTAAAAGCTGATGAAAACAGGCCACGAAATGGTAATTCCCTAAAAGCGTTCGCTAAAATGAATAAGTGTAAATAGAAAATGTGTTATTTGCGTTTGAAATGCTATTATGAAGCCTATGTATAAGAGGCTTCGGGGCTCAGTTTAGTCAAGTCTTGTTAACCCAAGCATAAGGAAGGCCTGTCTAGCCCAACAATGCAAATACACAGTTGAACTGTAAACGCAATGCAGAGAGCAGTTTGACAGCTTTTTACCTTGGGATCTCTAAGTCTGGTGGACAGTTGCAGCAAAAGTTTGTTTTTTCTTTCTCTTAAATGGAAAAAGTTCAATTCAACCAGGTGGCAGAAATGTAGAAAATTAGACAATTTGGCTAGAGACAATTTGACAATTTTGCCCATTTGGCTCAGAAATAAGAACCGAAGGTAAGTGTAAACCAAAAATTTAACTCAAGGATAAAAAAGACAATATTGTATGAGTTATGATTGACATGAAGTATTCCTAAAGCTTTTTTCATAAAGGAATTACAACAATTACCATTATGCAATATTCAATTTAGGGTTAAGATGCAGAGTTTGGATCAGGGACTGCGCTACAATTAAAGCAAGGTTGGCCTGCTCTGCTCATACCCAACTACTCATTGCACTGCAGAGTTTTTTTAAATTGCTTTCGTGTCAAAATTCAAGAGCCATTCATATCTAAATTAACCATCTTAATGACAGATAAAGAGATTTCATTCATATTCATTGGAAGTCTTGTTAAGCAAATGTCTAATTTTCTACACTTCTGCTGCAGAGAGCATTTAAATTGAAATTTTGGTTGAATTGAACTTTTTCCATTTAACCAAAAAAAACCCCAAAGACTTTTCCTGCTACTGTCCGCCAGACTCAGAAGCCCAAGGTAAAAAGCTGTCAAACTGTTCTCCACATTGCGTTTAATGGTGTATTTGCATTGTTGGGCTAGACAGGTGAATGCTTGTGTTAACTAGACTTGACTAAACTGAGCCCTGAAGCCTCTTATACATATGCTTCATAATAGCATTTCAAACGCAAATATCACATTTTCATTCTCTATTTACACTTATTAATTTTAGCGAATGCTTTCATTCAAAAATGACCCAGAGAGGCGAACACAATCCAACTATGGCTTCAATTTGTGAGGTTTTTTTCTATTTCAGCGAGGCAGAGAAGCCTCCAGTGGAATGGATGATCCAACAATATGCAATGACAAAGAAAGGATATATTGCACAATGCAAGCCTCAATTTTGTACAATAAAGCACAAAGCAATGAAATAAATAAAAATGACTGTAGAGTGTAGGATCAAATGTTCAGGTTTTCATTGAAGAGGGGGATATTGAGAAGCGCCTCGAAGGTAATAGCGAGATGACTGGATTTACACAGCTCAGTCCATTGAGGAAACACATAAGAAGTGTTTGGAGAGGAGCTATCACTATTGACTGTATTAATAATAACATTTTTACTAAGATTATTTACCACTTCTATTGTTTTTTGTAATTTATTGCCAAACTGTAAAAAAACTGACTTCAGTAATCAATAATAAACCGCACAGATTAAATACTTTATCAGACAGAGGTAAACCTTTAAAAACCTAAACTAGATATGTGTATTTTCTCTAAAATTATAAAAATATTTGTTGAAAATTGATTTTAATGTATTTTGAAAATAGCAAAAAGCCTTTAATCAGTCTTGCTGTTTTCAACCAGTCCAACAACTAAAAGTGAAAGTGAGAGAAGTGCTGATGATGGACCTGCTACAGCAGAAATAACAGCACAATATTGATATGTAGGTGAGTAAGCTTGTATGTGCCGGTGTCTTTATGTGTTAAAAATATACAATACAAGGGGTCTATTAAACTCTACCCCCACTTGATATATAATGGAAAGAAGTAAAATCTTTTAAAAGCCAAAGTTGGTTTCTGGCTGAAATATCTAAAAACATTCAAATAGATTGTGTGGGTTCATTTTTAAAAGAAACACAAAAATCTAAGGGTTTCTGAGATGCAAATGAAAGTGTGTACCAGACTCTGTTTCAGACAGACCAGGAGGAGAATTTAAAATATGCATTATTATCATGCAAACTGCATTCTAATCAGTTAATATTTCATCAAGAAGGTGCATTTTAATGAATGATTTTATACTAAGGAATTGTGTTTATGCATTATTTACTGTGACAGTCCCAATCTGGCAAAGTCGTGTTGTACCTCCAAGCATATAAGCTTATACAGAGATGCTGGAAAATTTGTGTAGTTTCCTACCTGACCATTGTTTTGACGATCCAGGGTCTGTGTCCCAGCAGAGGAACGGCCTCGTCCATGAGAGGATGAGTCTTTATGAAGTTTAACACCTCGTCTGGGAACGTGGTAGAGGAACTGAACCTGGAGCCCTGACCAGCACATCCGCCAGGCCTACACACACACACACACACACACACACACACACACTCTTAAAACCCCGTACTTCCTCACATACTCAGACATGCTCTGGTCATTAATTATTACACAAATCTTTTGGGCTGTGAGCATTTATCAAAGGCTTTTATCAGTTGTGGCTTAAGAGCTCTCTCTACTTTATAAGGGGAATGTATTACTTAGGGGCATATTTGATTACCTGAACAGTGACCATTAGGCCTTCACTTTAGACCATACATTTCAAAACTTGCTCATAAATGAGGTAAACACACCTCTGGAGCTTGTAAAAGACATCCCATATTTCATCCAAAGCTTCTACTGGACATATTATTAACACATGGTAGCATTTTTAGAGTGACTCCTTCAGTAAAGAGCCCTGGCATACAGCTGAGGAAGTTTATCATCTGATAGGCCGCTGCTCGTATTCATAGTCAGTGACATAGTGATGGTTGTCCAGAAGGTATAGAGTGATTTTTGAACTTAAAAATCAAAGAAGCGGATTGGTTACACTGTCAGTTCCTGTTTCTAATGTTGGTGGTTAATCCTTCATTGTAGATCGCTCAGCTTAGCTATGTCAACCTAGATGATATATTTTCATTGGGCTTTTTTAAGAATTTTACCGTATAGTCAAGTTCCAATTCCATCATTCTACCTAACAAAAAAGAACCAAAATGATATGAACGTAAATTTTTACGTTTCCCAGAAAGTATGAGGCTTTCCCTAATTTCTGAATTTCTGTTCCATTTATGTCAAAACTTCCATACCAAGGCCTGATTACAACTTTGATCATGTTATGAACTGTCACTACTATCAGTATGTGCCATTACCACCACAGTCAACTGTGCTGGGAATGACATGTGACCATACTAAAATCTATTACTATTACTTACTTTTCTGGCCATTAAATTGCCCATTCCAGCCCTGTGCTCACAAAATGCTTCATATTTCCGTGGCAAACACATAAAAGTCTAGTCTGTTGCACTCATTGCACTTTAATGTAATAAAGCTAGAGGCCTGGGAACAGCTGAATTTATATATATAAAATGTATAAATAGTCCATAAATTAAAAGCATATGAATTTGAAATTCCAAATTCTCCAAAGCTGAAATTTCATAAATGTAACACTTTTCATTACTTTATTCTGTTGAGGAACTGAAAGGCTCTGGATTGGGACCACTTTTGAGAAGTACCCCTAACTGACGAACTGCTGCTGCATGTGAAGACGTATCTGCTGGTTTACCTGGGCTTAGGCACCAGCTCGTCGGGAACAGGGGTCCAGATGGATTCTGGAGACTTCTGCTCCTTGAACCTGCCCTCGAACACGCGCGCCAGCTGCTGCATGTCGAAGGCACACACCGCCGAGCCGGGGATGCTGCAAAACAGCAAACAAAAACAACAGCTGCAGTCAAGCCATCTGATCGACACCTTACACAAACTGCCATAACGGAGCAAAAAAAAACACCCCAGCAGGCTTTTTCAGGCTTTTTTCTCTGTTGCTGACAGCCTGGTCCTCGAGTAGGCCTCAGGCAAAACTCATTATTCTGCGTTTCAGTGCAAATGTTAGGCTGTGTCATGCTAGGTGAGAGAAACTTCGCAGTAGGAAACAGTTGGCACCACTATGATATCAAGCATTCCTCAAACTATATTTAACAAAAAGCTAGTTTGGGCTGTTTATACATATAAGCTACCATTAGCTGATGCTTTACATTAAGGCGAGAAAATCAAGTTTGCACAACTTTCCCTGTTGCTCAAATGTTGTTCCAAGGCTAACATTGCAACAACTAATACAAACCCAATAGACTCCAGTTAGCTTTGTGCAGGCTGTCATGTTTTGGATTCACAATTTCTCTGATTCGACTCTAGTCCTGGAGATCCAGTGTTCGGTTTATACATCTCATACACACCCAGGGAACCAGCAGGTGTGTCTGAAGGAGGGAATCACCAAAGTGAGTGAGTTTGGATTCAATCAATTTAAGATTATTGTTTGTACTAGAGCTTAGATAGATGTGGTGAGGTATTTGTGTGGGTATACGTGTGTGTGTGTGTGTGTGTTTGGATGGGGGGGTATTAGAGGGCTTGGGGGCTTAATTCAGGGTCCAGGTGCTCGCCATGTGGACCAGGCTACACCAGACCACCCCCAACAGAGCTCTGTCAACTACGAGCCAACACACAGCTCTAGCAGGGCCCGAAACTGCCCCAGGGAATTCTCGACCTAATTTGCAACTCCTCTCCCATTTCACTTCAGACCACCTTACAGCCCACAGACTGAGCGGAATCCAAATGGGCCTGTAATAGGCATGCACTGTATACCCGTTCAATCGAAACTGACCTGGAGTGTGTATTTAAGCTTTAAAAGTCACACTTACAGCCAGCGATAGCAAAAGCACGCTATAGATTTATATAAAGAAACCATTTCATATCACGAACAAGTCGGAATTGCCCATTTGTCCTCTTGAATTCAGATTTCATTGCATAACTGGCTGTAAGTGGTTGTGCAATTATGTAATTACAGTCAAATGTACGGCAAATTGACATTAAAGAACCAGGGGGAGGAATCTAGTATGCACAAATCTCCACTTACTCCAGATGTAGGCAATTAGGAGAGGCCCTTTAGTGTACAAATGTTACTACTAACACTGGAACTCATGAGTCCACATAGTTTCTGTAAAAATTATAACTGATTCTAGCTTTCCCAACCACATCATTAAGCCCATTAGGGCCAGTCATAAACAAATCGTATACATATTAGCTTCTCATGAACTATTCCTTTAAAAACTCTAGACTGGTGTGGGCTAAAATCTAGAAAAATCATGTTTTTTCACCTTTTTGAGGAAACTGATTAGACCTCATTCCAGAAGTACTTGTATATGGGAACATATATAGAAAAGCAAGATGAAAACCCAACAGGGTTAAAGCCTTGAGAGACTTTTAATGTACTAAGGACGTAAGTATGAAGGACAGCTGTGAGCAAATGGCTTGGAGCGTATTGCAGTCGCTGCTGCATCCCTTTTCTATATCGATGTCACAAAAGCCCCGATGTTCCACCTGCCATCAACAAAACCAGTCATTCTTTCACCAGAGTCTCAGAGAGCGAGACAACAGACACAGAGGACCGGCAACAGACGTACAGCGTGCAACAGACAGGAGAACACATCAGACATTAGACTAGACAGAAGAGAAGGCGAAGGAAAGGAAGGATGAAACATTGATGGGATGTGCACCACATGGTCTGATTTGTGTTGAAGAAATATTATTGAAGACATAGTCTGAACAAAGACAGAAAGTATCATTTTTCCTTTTTCCAAGTGTAGTCTCCAGGGGTCTTTGTGCCCTTGACACTTGAGACGCCCCCACCCCAAGACTCACCACTGGGGCCTGTCTCTGGATATCTTTGAAACAGTGAGTGATGAGAAAAAGGTGAAATAAGTGTTTATTTTAGTTAAAAGAGGTTTAACTAGTTACTTCCTCCCCTATTGACAATTTTTTTCCCCGTTTCATCTGTTGTCAACTCCCCAAAAAATTATTTCGGTTTGTACGTCACCCCAAAATTGGTGATAGATGAGAGACCCCACAATTACATTCAGGCTCTTGTGTAAAATCACATTGAAAGAGATTCTCCTACAGCAGACAGTGTGGCTGTGACGGTTCGGCTAGTGGCCAGTTTGGGCCACTGCTTTTGTGTTGTTTTTTCTCTGTTCTGTTTGTTCATGTTCTGGATCTTTTATTTTGACGGTCTGTTTTTATGTATGTCTGTCTGTTTAGTTCATGAGTCACGTGCTTTAAGTTTCAGCTGTTTGTGTTCATCATGTAACGTGCCTTTGTTTTCACCTGTCTTGTGTTGGTTCTGATTTCTGTTAGTATATAAGTTCTGTTGTGTGTGACGCAGGCCATGTGTCCATCGTCTTATGTAGCGCCTCAGTTCGCTTCATTTTCAGCATGCTTTTCCTGATCTCTAGTTCTTGCGGCCACAGCGGCAGGTTTGTTTTTTCCTTTTGTGCAAATAAAATGCAAATATACTCCGCCTTTATTGCGGCAACAAATATGTATATTTTTTGCATTTTAGACCTAAATTATCAAGAAAAATATAATTTACTATTTTTGTAACAAATATGAATGTAAATTCAGCTACATTTACATTTGAAATATAACTGTATAAATCTGCTGTATTAAAGCCTGCTGTAGCATGTTGTAGCATGACTGCTCGGTCTTGTCTTCGGATTTTAGTGTTTCATACTTTTTTCAACAGTTATCTCAGTTTATTTAGTATTAGTAAGCTGTGTTCTGTCTAAACATGTAGGTAGAGGGAGTTGTGTACGAGTCTTTGTTTTGGCTCGCCGCACACTGCTAATGCTAACACGTGCTGCTAATGGTTTTGCTACCAGACTCATGTTGAGCGACAGTCGTGAAAGTGAGGATTCTGAAATGTGTGGTGATTTTAGCTTGCAGTCTACATCATGTCACTTTCTGAACAGATTGTCTGAGCCTGAAACTAACTGAGATGGAACAAAAACTCTCCTGGAGTAAGAATACAGCATCTGCACCCAAAATATTCTGCACTCATGCCCAGAATTCCCAGAATTTATATACATTTTGGATGAGGACAACCTTAGCTCTGCAACAACACTGCAGCCTATTTTACCGACACCAGCATATCTTACATCACCAAAAGCCACTGAAGCATGTCTGTCAGACATCACTTAGCAACTAGAAGCGGCAGAGGCAAGTGTGTGTTAATTTAGGAGTGTTTCTGCAACTCTGAACGCTCAGGTAAACATGTCTGGGCTGAGAGAATGTCTTAGGATAGAAAAATGTGTGCATTTAAGTTTTCACCAAACTATTCCGTTTAAGCCTCCCTCGCTGTCAGAATTTGTGCTCCGAGCTGATGGATGATCTGGATAAGTCTGTAATTAGGGCCTGTATTGAGTCAAACCCCAGCTAGAGCAGGAGGGCCGGGGAGATGGTGGCTGCTTGGCGCTTGTCACCTGACACTGGGCCTGCTGGGATGCCGCCATAGAGCCAATGGTGGGCTAGAACTATGGCCAAGAAAGTCATCTGCCAAACCGCACTGCCCGCAGGCAGACCAATGGCCGTGTTTCGAATCAGTCACAGTGACTGGTTCACTGCTCACTATTAGATTCCATTCTGTGCCTACACAGATTGAACCAATAAATGTCAAAGTCTGCGTGACATTACGGAATCCCCTCTCTGTGCTCTGTTTTGCTTAGTTGCCTCTTCATGCTGTTATCCCCTCCATGTTTCTCACCGAAGTGGAGAAGAAGGCGCAGAATTGAAACACAACACAAAGCGAGTAATTGACAGATTTTAAGGTACTGTCCCAGTGGGCAGCTAATCGAAAACTATTTAAAGAGTATGGAATAATTTACGAAAGGAGCCGGGCAGGGCATGCAATACAGCAACAAGGCAATGCAAGGAAAAGCAACCCAGGGCAGAGGAGTAGAGATTCTATAATTTGGAATGTTTCCCAAGACGGCAGCCTGTTGCCCTTATGGAGCTAACCACTGCCAAGGCTTCCACTGGCCACTCTACCAACGGCTCTCACATACAGCAGGGTCCACCACCTAGAACACTCTTCATTTAATCGGTATTAAAATCAGAGTTTTTTACCTGCACTTGTTGTTCTACTGTGCTTTATTTAGCCCTTAGAAGTTGTAAACAAACTAATTAGATAGTAACTACGTGCCTAATTAGTATGTGAAAAATACAGAAATCGGGGCAAAATGATCCATCAGTTCCAATATTGTCATTATTTAGGGCACATACCCTTTGCATCAGAGTGGGGCATCAAAGCTCAAGGTCGTTTCACACCGATACAGGGTTTTACAGCAAAAGTGACATTTTTGTAATTTAAAACCCACATCCACTTTGCTATCCATTAAACCTGACATCTCGACTAAGCAATAAATAATAAGAATGAAAAAGATCATTCACAGAGCAAATCACTGCTGTATGTGTGTAAATGGGATGTGAATAAACATGGACTGAATCAGTGCTCAGAACACACTTACACACTCATTTTATCAGCAATGATCAATAAATCTACATAGTAGTCCTACTGACTAGTTCAGGAATTTATATAATAAAAGGGTTCATTATAGAGTTCAGTTCAATACGACTGAAACATTGTTTACTCTGTTTTTGGCCTTTGCAATGCGCTCCTGTTATTCCCCTTGTTTTCCTGCCTATGTTGTTGTTTACCTCTGCCATGTGTCTGTCTACCATCTGAGTTTGTTATTGTTTTGATGCCAGTCTCTAGCCCCACCTCCTCTTTGTTCCTGCCTCCTCCTCTACCCAGGTGTTCCTAATTTTCCTCGTCAGTATATGAATGTATGTGTGTGCATCTACAGTGTTCTTATATTTACTTCCTATATCCACTCCACTCCATACATATACTCATTGTGGACATATACAACTTGCCTAAGTCTACATTTAGTTTGCATATACAAATGTATATATTTTACAATACAGACAGTCCATAATTTATATTTTTGATTGATTTTATACTGTACTGTTGTAGTATTTTATTCTGTTGTATTGTTTTCTTAATTTTTGCTGCTCTTTCTAAACTTTCTGCTGTGACGAAGCAAATTTCCCACTTGTGGGACTAATAAAGGTTTATCTTATATTATCTTATGAACCCCTGGTGTTCCTCTGTTTCAGTCTGTGTTTGTGAATTCTTTGTACATTTTCCTGTTAAAGCTCTATTGCAGCGATCTCCAGTTTAATTCCTAGTTCACTCCGGTTTGAATTCCCTTAGTCAGCCGTGCCCATGTCTCCGTTAACCCTGGACCCCTCATCCAACCTGCAATCCATAATCATTACAGAGATACAGTGGCGTCTACGTTCCATCCATTTTTTTTCGCTAAAGCTAGAATGCGCGGCTGAAAAAGTGCCTTACATTTATTCATTTATGTTTCCATTTTCAGTAGCTACATTAGAGCAGTGGTTCCCAACCTGGGGTCCGGGCCCCCCTTAGTCTGCATTGAGTTTCCCAAAATTAGAAATGCTCACATTAAGTTCATAATAAGAGAAACATAAATGTGTGTGTGTTGTGTGTGAGTGTATAAGAGTAAAAGAGCAAAAAGCTAAAAGTTTGTTTTTTTTGTGGGCGTAGGAGTTGGGGGTCCTGGCTTGTCTTGGACACAGGCAAGGGGGGCTTCAGGGAAAAAGGTTGGGAACCACTGGGTAAGAGCACCAAAAGGTGCAATGTTTGATACAAAAAAGTGTTAATTGCCTTCATAGTACCCTGACGCTTTATCCATATACACAAGCTAATATGTAACACCACAACAATATAATACAGAGAGATCATAATGTGATACAATTCCATTCTAAATCGGTACATCCTTAGTCAACGCACTAGACTCCCAAAGCACTCCCCTGGGCTTCTCTGAAAGAGTGCTGGGAAAGTCTGCGAACTTTCCGAGTTATTAGAGCCGGGATAAATCAAATTTACACCTTCCTTCCTTGCTCCAAACGTAGTCAGAGACTGTAGACATGCTCTGACATGTTTTATACTGTGACCGAAACAAGAGTTGTATTTGTGCTTCTATGATTTCTGATGCTGTATGAGACCCTTTTATCTACAAGAATGGAGAAATATAAGTTGCACAGGTTATAAGAAAGAGCTAACAGGAAGATGATGCATTTAAAACTTCAGTTCGAGAAATAAAATGTAAACGAAGAGAGAGAACAGCTCTATAAAGGTGATGGAATCGGAAGCACTGAAGTAGTTGCACACCATAATGCCCTCAGACTTGTTTTATTGACTCTGCCGCACCATGAACAGAATGTAGGCCACGCAGTGAAGACAGAGAGCATGTTTTCAGGAGCGAAGTGTAGCTGCGGCTGGCTCCACTCCACTATATTATAAATGAGATATAAAGAGACATGGCAAAAAAGTGGGAGTCCTTTACTGAACTCGTCAGCCTCATCTCCAGTCCAGCCAATGGACTGCCTTGAGCTTCCACCTCACACTGCTCTGGCTCCCTCTCTCTACTGTCAACGTCCAAATTTGGTCTATAAACCACATAGTCATATACAGCTACAAGCTTTTCTCTCAGTTTCTTAATCTCTCTGTCTCTATCTCCTGCTCTCTCATGATTTTTCTCCTCTCTAAATCTCTCTTATTTTCTGTGCCTTTAGTTTTCTCTCTCCTCTTAAACTCATACTGTCCCTCTTGCTCTGTCTGCCAGCATTCAAATTTAGTCTATAAACGAAGTAATAAAGCATAATGAAATTTAGCTAAAAGCTGTCTCTCTCTCTCTTCCTTTCAATAACCCTCCTCTCTCAATATCTCTCTCTGCCTCCCTTCTTTCTCCCTCTGTCTCTCTCTCAGTATCTCTCTCTCCCTCTCTGTCAGTTTCCAGATTTTAAAAAAACCCCAAACATATAAACCAAAATCGTGTACAGCTTCTCTTAATTTCTATCCCCACTCTCTTTCTCTCTCTTTCTTTTCTCTCTCTCTGACTCTCTTTCTCTCTCTCTCTGGCTCTCTCTTTCTTTTCTCTCTCTCTGACTCTCTTTCTCTCTCTCTTTCTTTTCTCTCTCTCTGACTCTCTTTCTCTCTCTCTCTCTCTCTGCTTCTCTCTCTCTGGCTCTCTCTTTCTCCCTTTCTCACAGTCTCTCTCTCAACATGCACATTTTGTGGATAAACCAAAATGTATTATCTACAATCATACATGTAATCTTAAGCAGACTGTCTGTCTTTTGTCTTTATCTGGCCCTCTGTCCTGGTCACCTGCCGGCCACTACACAAATGACCTCTTGGTTTGTTGCCCATGTTAGTGCTGAGCACAGTAAGTACAGGCCGGCCTAGGCAGCACCATGCCATCGGCGTGACATCGCCGTGGCAACCCCGCTCCACTGCCTCGCCAACACTGCGCTGCCGAGTGCCAACAGAGTGACATCACTCTGCCAACACCATGCCAACAATGGTTCATCGCCATGCCAACGCTGTACCATCACCGTGGCAACACCTTGCCAAGACTGAGCCGTCAAACATATTTCTGATCAAAGTATTTTTCGCTGAGAAGAAGCAGCAGGCAGCGCGGCCCTGAACGGTCCATGGTAACCGCTGTTCGCAGCTCGAATTCTTTCACTTACCCAGCTGCAGACCGGCCGGTTCTCCTCAGCAGTAAACATGCAGCGGTATTCACTGGCTCTCATGGGATCATCTGAAAAATGTGTGATATTTCTGCATCTCTACTGCCAGGCTTGATTGGCAACATGATGTAATGCAAGTCAAACCAAAGAGATATTATTCCTATGTGAATATCATTATTTATTTCAACACTACTGAGCTCTGCTATGTGCGATAACATACTTCTAAACACTGTGTTACTAGTAATTCACTTCACAGTATTGGTTGTGGTCGAGTGGTTAGGGAATTGCCCCTGCAATCAGAAGGTTGTGGGTTTGAATCCCAGCACTGCTAGTGTCATCACTCAAGTACTCTTGAGCAAGGTACCGTTCCCACACACTGCTCGGATGCCCGTCGGTGGTGGCAGCCCCCTGCTTCACTTGGTGAAGGGGTTAAGTACAGAGAAAGAATTTCACACTGTGTGCTGTAATGTGGGAGTTCTCGTGTGACTATTAGGGGCCACTTTACTTGAATTCATGTGTATATCATGTAGTGTATTTGATATTGAGGTGTATCTACGGATTAGTTATTGTACTTATTTAAAATGTATATTTTATATTGTTCTTGTCTTTGTGTCTGTGCAGTTACAAGATAAGCAAGTTTTTGGATTCTTGTACAGATTCTGACACCACTGTTATCTTAGAGGTTCTTACTCAGCGCAGAATATATATTTTTTAGAATAATACTGCATGCACAAACTGCAATTAAATGGCCAATAATATTTAATTGCAGTATGTTAAAGCAGTATTTTTATTAGACTTTATTAGAAACCTCTCCCTTATATTCCTTTATTGCTGATGCAACCCCATCTGTTGATGCTCAGTGTTATCCTTCCTCTAGCCCTTCACTAATGGTCAGTTTCTGACCACAGAGCCGGTCTGAGTTGGATATTAAGTGGGTGGTGGACTCCCAACCTAGTAGTTTGTAAGAACCCCAGCAACACTGCTGGGCCTGAACAGAGCCACACTCACATCAGAGCCACACACACACACACTACCATTAGAGGACCATGTCAGTGGCACCGCTGTGCTGTGAACAGGCCTTCACCCCAATAATATCTGGTCAGTGATCCCATGCTCAGAAGGAGGGTTGGAGCGGGACTGACACGCTGCTCACAACAACAGATGGACAGTAGCTATACTGAGCATTTGTTTTTTTACATGATATATCCACTTCAAAAGAGAAGTCTGCTGGTGCAAGCCTAGTGGCAATTTAAGCAGTCCCTTTGCACAAAGTTAAATTATGGAGTTTAGCCACCATACGACATACACTAGCCTCATCAGTTCAGACGCCAGACTCTGCTGACTGACTACACACAGGGCGAGGGGAAAATGGCACAAATGGAAGGAAGAAGATATGAGGAAGAATATTTAAAGGAAAAAAAAGAAAGAAAGAATAGAATTCATAAAGAACGATGAAGTGAAAAAAAGAGGAAGAAGGAAGAAGAAGAAGAGGAAGAGAGGAAAGAAGAAGAAGAGGAAGTGGGAGAAAAAGAAGACAAAGAAAAAGAAAAAGGAAAGACGAGGAAGAAGAAAAAGAAAAAAAAGGGAAAAGAAGAGGAAGAAGAAAAAGACAAAGAAGAAGAAGGCGAAACTGAAGAGGAAGAACGAAGGAGATACAGAAAATGAAGAAAAAAATTAAAAAGAAAAAAACCCTGTTACCTTTACTACGCATTAAGAAAGAGAAGAAGGAGAATTAAATGAAATGGAAGAGGAAGAAGTGGGAGAAGAAGAAAAAGTAGAAGAAGAAAAAGAAAGAGAAAGAATTAGATGTAAAAGATCAAAATGAAGAGGATGAAATAGGAAAAGATAAAGAAGGCGAAGATGCAGAAGAAGAGTACGATGAGGAAGAAGAAGAAAAAGTAGAAGAAGAAAAATAAAGACAAGATCTGGACGAAAAGGAAGATGGTGAAAATGTAGAAGATAAATAATGAGAAGACTAGAGCTTGCGATATCAATGTTATCACTGATTTGAGCGAATCTCCACTCAAACTGCCGGAGTGACTCATCTGTTTTTATAAGCCCACCGACTCCAGCTTCTCTCCTCCACCCCTCCACGCAGCATCTGTACGGATTCCTGTCCTCCAACAGGGCTTTATGTAAAACGCTCGTCAGCTTTAGTGGTTTTGGGAGATACGTCACACTTGAGAAAAGTGCATTATAGGAGCGGAACGCGTGCACTCCAGCTCCATTTCATGCTCATTTTCATATGTTTACTCCTCTGAGGGGGGCGCTGGGCTTCCAGGTGCGACCGTGCCAGAATAGAACATTATTCTCAGTTTCCAAGGAGACATTTGAATCGGGCGCAAAAGTGCCGATCATTCACGGCACTTTTCACATGGCAGCCATTTTGGGCCTTTGTAAGATAGGGACCTCGCTGCCAGTTTCCAAGGAGACACTGGACGTCGATATAAAAGCTTCACCTTCGCCACGAAGGACCACGTATGTTCGGAAGCGACTTTCTGAGTCCGCTCTGCACGCCTCGGCGTCTCTGATCTTCTGCCTCCTCATCCGGCACAGGACGGGATGTTGCAGAAGAGGGTTATCGCTACGTTTATGGGCTTAAATTCGTCCCGTGAGTCTTATTATCACTGGCTTTGGCCGTTAAAGCCCTTTTCAAAACCTCTCTGCATAATTTGATTCAAGTTAATGTGGCATCCCATGGCTTTTTCTGGGTCCTGCGCGAGCCGCATCAGTGCCGGCGTGTGTTACTATCATTATCAGGGTACACTAAAGAGAAAAGATTATTACATCAAAGATGAAAAAAGGATATTAAATTAAATTAAACAGAAAAAATGAACTAATAAAAGGGTTCATACCGCAAAAGTCTTGAGCAATTGTTTTGTATACTGAATTAAGAAAAGGACTGAAAACAAAAAAAAGGGAACTTCTGTGTGTGATGGAAAACTAAATAAATAAAATTTAAAAAAATAGAAATGTGCAGCCTGTACTGACTACTGTATAACACTAGAGTAGAAAACAAACAAAAAAAAACCAAATTAAGTTAATGCCTTCCAAAATCTTTTCCATAAAAGGCCTCTAAACTCACCACCTTGTTTAAGGTGGTGCAGACTTGTGGATGCGGTTTATAACATGGTGTGACTTGCTGTGAGCTACAAAAGTGAACAAAACTTCACAGTGTAAGAGGGCCTGTTTTCACAAACCACCTCAAGAGCAGGAGAGATGATCTAAAATCATTTTTTATAACAATGACTGTAATAAATGTCGTGATAGAAGCTGATCCAAGATCAGTCCCTGATGTTATCTAACATGTCTGTCAGTTGTGTATGTTTTCATAGTCTCTGTAAATCATACTGTGTCCTAAACCCCTTCTAAGGCACCTCAGTGAAGACCTGGATCTGGGGTCGAGTGAGCTGATATTTAATGAAGTTTTTTTTTTTTAGGAAAAATTTAGATGACTTTTGCCCTCTAATGTTTCTGTTCTAAACTAAAGAAGTCAAATTCCCCAAACAAGCAGCGACTGATCGACTCCATCATTGTAAAGTTGTGTAAATGTATTTGAAAATAAAAGTCATATGGTTAGAACTGTGCTGTGTACCTGTTTGGGGGGGTGGAGAAGACCCCCAGTATGATGTCTCTGCCGTACATGCGTATGATGGGGCTGGTGGACTGCAGCAGGTTGAAGTAGAAGTGAGAGTCTCCTGGAATGGAGCAGTTCAGCCTGGCCTTCAGAAAAGACGTCCACTGCTTCTCCAGCACACGCTGAGAACCGCCCAGATCTCCTTTACACACACGCGCCACGCGGGACACCATCACCTGAAACACACACACATTAACTGGATATGTAATACTGTGGAATACTGTGGAACCCATATTTTCGATAATATAACGCTGATTTGACTGGAATGTTACGCCACGCTATGTTACATTATGATATGCTACTTTATGTTACCTTACATTATGTTACTATGAAATGTGCTCTACTCATTTTTCTAAAGCTTGGAGCATTAACCCTTAGTAGCTCCACAGAGTGGGAAATTTGCATTGATAAGGCAAGAGCAGCAAAGCAATGGAATAAAAGTCAAACAGTATAGTATAATAAGTACATTATACATATAATACAAAAATATAAATATAGAATCTTGTGTGAAGGCAAGTATAAGTAGGTCCCACCCTCATTTATCCAGGACTGGTAGTCTAGGACAAAATCTGGTGTCTTAGACTACCAGTCTCAGTGTTCAGCGAGAGAGCGCCGCTCTTCCTGTTTATCCTGAAACCTGCTAGCAGGTAGGCTCGGACGTGAAAAAAATCAAGAAAATGATAGAAATGTTAGATTTTTAAAGTCTAGAATGATGAACAGGGCTGCAGTGGATTTGAAAACAAAAGAAAATGCTGCACAACAAAAATGATTAATTAACCACAAAAAATCACGACTTTTTGTGATTAATTTTCCAAATTCAGCAAATGTGCACATTTGAATAGAGCAAGCTTCAAGAATTCATGAACAATTACCTTCTCCAGATAGTTGAACTCCATAGCCATCTCTCTGAAGAAGAAGTAGATATGAGGTCCCCATTCTACGGCACTCACAAAGTAGGGCTCTGAAAGACAGACACACACACACACACACACACACACACACACACACACTGTGTGTAAGTATGTAGAGGGCCCTCTAATCCAGGGTGGCTACCAAATAAAGTCCAAATAAATAAACACTATCATCTTGAACTGATGAAACTGAGCCACAATGATTCTATTTGTAGTGACCACAACAGACAGAGAGACAGAGAGACAGAGAGAGAGAGAGAGAGAGAGACATAGACAGAGATAGAGAGAGACAGTGGGAGAAAGAGAGAGAGAGATAGAGATAGAGACACACACACACACACACACACAGAGAGAGAGAGAGAGACAGACAGACAGAGACAGTGCAAGAAAGACAGAGAGAGAGTGAGAGAGAGAGAGCGAGAGACAGAGAGAGAGAAAGACAGAGAGAGAGACAGAGAGAGAAAGACAGTGAGAGAGAGAGAGAGAGAGAGAGAGAGACAACTACACCACATGCACACAACACCGAAGACCAGCAACAGTCACGGAGAGAACATTTCTGCTCTCTGTTGTCTCTCTCAAACTGAATGCAACATGTGGTCTAATACAGCATCTGCCGCTGTTTTCTCCGTAATGAAAAGCTTCAAAGCCCCTAAATGGACCTCTGTCACCGAGAACTCACCCAGCTGAGCAGACATAAGTGCACACTCAAAGCAATGCTGGAGAAAAAGGGCTGTTTTGTCTGAAGAAAGGTATAAAAATAGAGGTTTCTGAGTGATACTTATTCATTTAAAGAAGTTTGATTGTTTCTCTATGTGTATATAAAAAAATATATATAAAAAAAAAAACCTGTAAAACCAAGCTTCGGATATTTAAAGTAACTACTGGCAGCAGGGTTGCCAGGTAGTCACTTAAATCAATATTTACAGCACAGTATTTGGTAAATACAACTGTATTTTTACAAGACTTCATACTGATAGCAGTGTATTATTGCAATTGAGAATATGGTCTTTTTGGAATGCAAAGAGTTAAACTGTGGTTTTAAAATGGCAATTAACATTTTGAAAAATCGTTATAAACTTAAAAATCCTGAGAAAAGCACAAACAGCTGTTCCCTCAAAAGCTAAAAGGCTAATAAAACACATAGTTAGACTTCCGTTTAAAGTATTTCCTATAGATTTCCTTTAAAAACTGCAATATACAGTAAAAATATAAAGTAAAAATGTGACATGCCAAAAATAAAATGCTTCATCACAGAAAGCTCTAACATGAAGTGGTTGCTCACATAATGGCTGATGTCTGAGTCTAAACAATGCTTCTGAAGAGGTGTTGGCCTGATTTGGGTACATGCAAGATAGTCGCCCAAAGAAATTGCATTTGGTTCACTATTTTACCATCAATAACATTATACCCAACAGAAATCTGCATCAACAACTTTCTCTGCGTTTACCTTTCCACATTAAACCGCTCGGAATTTCTTCTCTCCACATGATGGAATTGTGCAAAAGTCTTATAAAATCAGTGGAATTCCACTTGAAGCTCTTTGTGGATGACAAACGATTCCCAACTTATGACAAAAGAATTTACAGAACTATAATAATCAATATCATTTATAATATTCAATTAAAAGGATGCAGATACAAACAGTAACTTTAATTACAGTGGAATTCAGAAAACTAATCCTAGAAAACAAACAGAACTCTAAAGGTAGTGTAAGGATTGACTAACAGATAAAAAATACAGGGGTATATATATATATATAGACTGCCCTCCATAATTATTGGCACCCCCAGTTAAGATGTGTTCTTTAGCTTCTAATAAATTCAGTTTTGTTCTAAAT
>JBBPDH010000037.1:28613611-28626604 GCA_037974565.1 Clupeocharax schoutedeni
ATGAGGATGGGTTCCCTGATTGAGTCTGGTTCCTCTCAAGGTTTCTTCCTATCGCCATCTTAGGGAGTTTTTTCTTGCCACTGTCGCCGTTACTCTTGACTTGCTCATCATGGGCACACACACACATTCACACACATTCACTTCACATTTATTTCAATTTGTAAAGCTGCTTTGTGTCAATGACCATTGTTAAAAGTGCTATATAAATAAAATTGAATTGAATTGAATTTCTCCTTGTTTCTCTCTTTCTCCTCTCCCCATTTTCACTCTCTTTCTCCTCTCTCCATTGTCCCTCTCTTTCTCCTCGTTTCTCTTTCTCCTCTCTGCATTTTCACTTCCTTTCTCCTTGCTTCTCTCTGTCTCTTTCTGTCTCCTCTCTCTTCTCTCACACACACAACATGGTGAATTCAGTCCTAACATAACACAGGCTTCACAGATGGACTCTTCTTTGATTTAGTATCAAGCAGTGGAAGATAAAATTTCAAGTCAAAACTGATACATACTGTCATAAAACACACCTCTCATCTGGTCAAGGTCAAACTCAACATGCAGAAGTGCCTCAGATCCATCAAGCACCCAGGTCTCCACGTCACCACATTCTCCCAAGCATTATCCGAACAAGTGGCCGATTAAAAAGCCATTATATTAATGCGCAGTGTGGGATTCCCTCGATTAAGTTCACTGTACGCACATCTGGAGGAACGAAACACTGAAGAAAGTTTAGCTCATTCGAAACTCTCTCGACTCTTGAGAACAAAAAAGGAAGCTTTTTTTTGCAGGAAACGTGGTAGAACCCAGTCTGGCAGGATCAAAGGCTGAATTTACGAGGACTGAAACCATAGATCTTGTAAAGCGCAGAGAGAAAGTGTGATCAGAGAAGGAAAAAAAGAGAGAGGCAGTGAGAGAACGGGCGAGAGATTGCCCTTGTGAATACTGTAATATTCCTGTCAGGTGGACTTTTTCAGGCCTCTGCTGGGGAGATGGCATCAGGAAGCCATTACGGTCCGATACTTTCAGCCCAGAGAGACGTTCTCCGTTAAGAGCAGGAATAAGTAGCAGATTCTAACTTTTGACATCTACAAATTGGGCCATGGACTAGACTAATGCCACCCAAAGGCCTGAGTGAGGAGATGGAAGTTACAGCCGTGGCAAATGGGTTCACAGCTCAAAACTACACTATCATGGAAAGATATGTAGCTATTTCACATAGATAGTGCCCCACGGTGGTACAGTAGGTGGCGCTGTTGCTACACCACTCCAGGGTTGGGGGTCTGCCTCCAGGAGTTCGTTTTCCTCATGGGGGTGTGGGTTTCCTCTGGGGTCTCTGGATTTCCAGTCTATGATATGTGTTACTGAAGCAGATTTTCTGAGCGACATCCGAATGGAAATTGCGTGCGTACGATCATTTTTCTCAAAATACAAATATTTTAAGCTGCTGGTACGATACAACATTTGGCAACACTGGTACTGGGCCCTGACCTTGAGTGTGAGGCTGAAGCTTCATACATAACAAAATGCATAACATATAATTTACTAGCATTTATTAAAAATATTTCTTTTTATTTTGTATTTTATTATTCATCTACGAGTGCACAGAAGCCAAGCCACCCAGCCAAGCTGGAACTGGTGAAATCCTTGGAAAAAAAATACCTGCTGTTATGACAGAGTGCTTAACACCAAGAAGACCAGGAGGGTAGAATTAATTTATACGGTGAGAAAGAGATTAGATGTGTTTTTTTAATTATGTACTGCTGAAATAAACATTACTAGTACATTCGTAAGATTTGTACAGTCAAACACTTTTTATATTTTGTAGTGATTTAACACTAACTATGAGGAGAGAAAAGATGCATCAAACATGAGGCAGCAAAAGCAGAACATGGAGGTGAAGTACTTAGGGCAAGAAAATCAAGCTGCCCAGGGGCACGGCGAGGTACTGAGTTTGTTTCGCGACGGGGATGAAGGGTGATTTGTTTCACTAAAAATATTGACCAGGAGCCGCCACTGGCTGGCACCCCGCCCAGGGTGAGTCCCTGCCTCGCGCCCATAGACCCAAGGATGGCTCCAGGTACCCACAACCCTAGTTAGCATTAAGAGATTACAGAAATCGAATAAGCGCATAGTTAGTTGAACAACAGCTTGGTATCTGTGTTATTTCTCTTGGTAGAAATTTACATAAACACCATATCTGTCATAGCTGCTTTATCAAAACCTTGTTTTCCCCTTTAGACCATCTGATAACGAGTCGCTTTTTACATACATATGTTAATTATGTTTTCTCATCTCCTGCAAAATCATCAGTTAATGATTGTTGAGGGGGGAGACATGATCTGGAAACATCTGGGGACAACCATGACAAATTTTTCAGCTACGTTTGAAGGGGGGTGTAGATTTACAAGCGGTAGAACTAAATAAGCATGAAATCAGTCAGACACCTTGTCCAAACACTGTCCAGACAAACAAGCCCATCATTAGCCAATGGATGCAATGATCCAAATGCCATGTTGGCAGTCACGCAGTTCATAATGCACACAGGACAGTAGAGTAGGGGTGTTGAAATGATGCAAAAATATGCGACAATATGCATTGTGGAGAATCAGCGTTCTATTATGGGATAGTGTTTAGCCAGCACTTATCAACAACCCAGTCCAACACATGTGTCATACACGACCCTCCACCCGCCCTCCAGCTGTAGTTGGATTAGTAAATTGCGCCAGAATTGAATAGTCAACATTCTAACCATTGCACATTTCATTCGAACTACTGCAAGAATACTGAATTGTGAATTCTCATGAATCAAATGGACTGCCTGGATTGTTACACACCTAGAGCCTGAAGAATAAGGGGAAAAATAAAAACAAAATAGAACCTTTTTTTGGAACTTAACACGTGGGGCAGTTAATGGCCTAGTGGTTTGGGAGTTGCCCTTGCAATCAGAAGGTTGTGGCTTTGAATCCCAGGATTGCTAGCGGCACCACTGAGGTACCGCGGAGTAAAGTACTGTGCCCACTCACTGCTCCCTGGGCGCCCCCCATTGGTGGTGGCCCCCTCCATCACTTGGTGATTGGGTTAAATTCAGAGAAAGAGATTCACATTGTGCTGTGGTGCGTAAGGGGCAAGCTTACATTAAGAAGGAATACAGGAGAATGGAGAGATCTTAGTTTGTTCTCAGTCCTACTTTGTGGAATATATTGTAAGTGAACTGGACAGTGAGCCCTTCTGCGAGGTCCACATCAATCCAGACCTGGGCTGGGGAACATTACCCAATTCCTTAAAATGCAAGCAAGGAACAGCTGATTTAGCCACTTAAGGTTAAGTTAATTAAAATGGATCTCAACTGCAAGCATTTAAACCAAGCACCCTTGTTTTCTACCATTGGTTTTTGCACATTGTTAACGTCCTGAATGTGTGACATTTGAGGACCAAGGGGCTTACGGTGCCGTTTAGAACTGGGACGTCCCCAGAAGTCCCCATTTCCAAGATGAAAGGGTTCATTAGGACAGTGTAGTTTACTTAGAATATAACTGCAGATCCAATGTAGGTCAAACAGTAATATTAGAACAGGCCACAGTTGTAATCAATAAAGCTGGAACATCCACTCTTGGAAAATGATTGACAGGTTTGTTCTGACGTCATGGAAAGCCTGAAGGGAGTGCTACAATGCCCACTGTATAGGTTTGCACCTATAAAATCTATTCTTATTTCTGTACACAGAGGTGATGAGAGATCAGGTGGATGTGGGGATGAAAGGGTTTTTTAGGTTTGTGTTCACTCGGTAATCCAGTGACAAACTTTATAAAAAAAACAAAACATATATATAAAAGTGTACATCTCTATAGAGTACATAATATCTATCCATTCATATATGGATCTATGTATATATTAGTGCTGGTCCGTTAGCAGCGTTAACGCGAGACTCTTATCGCGCGATTAAAAAATATATCGCTGTTAATCTATTCACAGAGTTGGGTTGGGAGCTGGGTCTGTACTACGCAAGCTATGATGACTTTCACCTTGATATTTTAGCGCGGATTTACTCTCTCTCTCTCTCTTTCTCTTTCTGGTTCGTGACTTTTCCGGATCGCGCCCATTTTAAACCTGTCTCGCTCTCTCTCTCTCGTTTGTGACTTTAGTGTGCGAATCATCTCTCTCTCTCTCTCCCTTTCTCTGTCTGTCTCTCTGTCTCTCTCTCGCTCTCACTCTCATTCCTGACTTTTCCGTATTTAAACCTTGGGTTAATATTTACATTTTCTTTAAGGGTAGTGTATTTAACTGAGTTCCAAATGTAATTAAAGTGATCTGGGAGAACATTTGGAGGCATATTTATGGTTTACACTATAAAAACAGACATTGGGATCATTTGGGGGGGGGTGGATTTTAATCTAGATTATTCTAGATTAATCTCAACATTACAATGAGATTAATCTAGATATAAAAAAATAATCTATGCCCACCTCTAGTATATATACACACATTTGTAGTGGCCCAGTGGTTTGGGAGTTGCCAGCATAATCAGAAGGTTGTGGGCTTGCATCCCACGACTGTTAGTGGCACCACTGAGGTACCCTTGAGAAAGGTACCGTCCCCACACACTGTTCCACTGAGTGGGTTAAAATTCACATTGTGTGCTGTGGAGTGTTCATGCATCACTACAAGGGGCTACATTATATATACACATACACACAATGATATTTTAAATGGTTTAACAAGTAGTAGTGGTCCTGACATCCTGGCTCTTTGTTGCTTATTTTACAGAGTGGTATGATGGAACACAGCAGACAGGAGTAAACATGGGGATTTGTATTGGTAATTGCTGTCTAAAAATAGTGACAACAGTGTGTTGATATAGTTTAGGTCATTTCACGGTCATTCTGCAGTCAGTTCATTATTTAGCAGCCACCGTGTAGCACGGAGTGAACGAGGAAACGAGCGACCCATTCTCAGCACTGCAAAGACAATATCTGGTCTGTATGTTACGTGCCAGTGTGTTAAATTCATATACTTAACGCACAGCTTACTCAACCTAACAGGTTATCATCAATCCCTTACTGAGTTACAGTTACAGGAGAGGGGGAAGAAAAAATGTCACTCTAATCTGAGCAGAATTTTTTGTTACATTAATCAAATCCGTTTGTCATTCTCTTGGTGTTTTGTCAATCAATATAAACTGAAATGGTCTGATTTATTTTCATGAACACAGTTGCAGTCACTGTACCTTTAGAAAAGGAGAGACAAGACATGTACCAGTTTTCCTTTCTCATTTACATCCATTAATGTACCTGCAAACAACTGATTTAGTCCTATAGAGCATAAACAAAGCAGGGCCCCCCTCTAGTGGTAAAAGTGAATATTGCTGGTCTGTAAATTGGCCACTGCACCATTTGGTGACCTGACAACCAAAACAAGTTTTAATTTCTACTACAACCTAAACAAATTATGATCAAAAACTCAATACAAAGAAAATAAGGACAATTTGGTACCATATAATCATTCCTTTATTTATCAGTTACGTTACAGCACTTACATCCTCCGGCTAAGAAAAGGAAAAGTGAAGATAAAAATAACAAAAAAAAAAAAGTCCATTAAGCTTCTTACATCATAAGGGGAGACATGATTACATCCTTATACACAGCTGCAAATAGAAAAGGGATAATACATCTATCATACTTTATATCTGAGGGGTTTTTAAACATCTTTTTTGACATTATTGCTTTTGAGCTGAGAAATGGAAATTAAAAGTCTC
Organism: Clupeocharax schoutedeni; assembly: GCA_037974565.1. NCBI lineage: Eukaryota > Metazoa > Chordata > Actinopteri > Characiformes > Alestidae > Clupeocharax > Clupeocharax schoutedeni. The sequence continues at coordinate 28,619,355 of JBBPDH010000037.1, forward strand.
GAACGTCTCAAACTGTGGAATTTGTGTTATGGGCTCAAGTTTGAACTGAGCTGTTGTGAAGTTATGCAGTTATGCCCAAAACCAGTTTTAAATCGAAGGCAAAGGCAAAATCCAGTCATCAATGCGAGTATTTTCAGAAGGATGGTGATGGAGTCGATCCTTTGGTTTGGAAAGGTCATTACTCTGACCGCTCGTCTTCATTCTCCAGCCTACAGATTTGAAGGTGAAGCCCAAAAGGTTCAAACCACACATGATTAAAAGCACACGCGCACATGGACCACCTTGCCCCTTTAAGAATGGCTCTGGTTTCGACAAAAGCTCTTACTTTATAGCAAATTTTACATAACCTCTTAGAAAAATAGATCTGCAAGTTCATTGGAATATTCTCCAAACACATTAAAGCATATCTAGAACATCCAGAGTGTTTCGCAAGAGACGGTTACATTATAAATAGCTTAATATACAAACCCTTCCGCAGTAAGAAATACCAAAAAGAGAAATGATATTTTACAAACTGACGATGCATTCTTTGTGATTTGGCATGCGTTTATATTCAAAAAACAACCCATCACAGTCTCTCTTAAAATCCACGGACGAGAAGGTGGAGATCACAAAAGGGCAGCTGTTGTGAACCCCAGGCTGAAATGGCGAGTGGATCCACTTTAAATCATTTAAAAGTGAGAGGAAATGGGGGAAAACGAAAATGAATGAAAAGAGAGAAATGAGAGAGCATGAGTGTGAGAAAGAGAATTGAGAGAGCGAAAGAGCACGAGAAATAGAGAAGTCTGGTGAAGAACTTGTGAAAGAGACCAAGAATGAGAACTGTGTGTATAGTTACAGGTGTGTACAGTGTGTGTGTACATAGTGTTTCTATATTGTGCCTGGTTTCTTTGTGGAATTTCTGTCGGTGTCACAGTTAAGACAGTGGTGGGACACAGCGAGAAAAGAACGTTAGAGAAATATTTACAGAATAGAAAACAGTCTGAAAGGACAGAAGTGCAGTCAGACTCTTCATGGCATTAAGACGAACACATAAAAAAAAAAAGGTTTAAAAAAAAAACAACCAATAGCCCACACCCACAAACAGGGGCAGAGAACACACACTAACCCTACCTTCACATGAACTGTGGTGAAAATAATTAGAGTCATTCGAGTTCAGTTCTGTTCAGCTTGGTTCTTCCAATGGGTGCAACACTTTTACCGCACGCGCACACACTCCAGACGAACGTGTGACTGGAACCAATTCAAAATTTGTCATTTTCACAGTAATCAAAGCTGTATTACTTGCTGGCTAAATGCTAGATTTATCAAGCTGGTGTGAAATTGTTTGAAAAACAGGGCAGTTCAAATTCACACCCTGGCTTCTGCATGAGCCCTTACACTCTGAGTGCTGTTCGTGTGAATGCAGCCGAATAAAGAACATATGAAATGACTAATGAAAAGGATAACAGGGGGAAAAAAACAAGTGCACATTAACAAGAGCTATTTTCAAATGTCCTTAAATCAAAACACATACATGCCTGACCCATTTAATGGTCTCCATGGAGTCAGGTAACCACACACAAAGACACCCAATCTGTCCAGCAGAGAGAGTTTGTACACAGGAAGGAAGGAAGGAAGGGATAGGAGGAGGGGGGGGGGGAACAAAAGTCACACTGGTCCTAAGGGCCGACAAAAAAAAGTCTTCTGGCCCAAAACATTGTCTGAAAACAAAACAACAAAGTCCAACAAAAAAATAAAAAAAATCACCTTTGAAAAACCTATGAAGAACCTATGGCAGTCTTTGAGCAGTCTTTTGAGCAGAAGAAACAATTGCAAGGTTTCTTCTGTTACACTTGGTTTTAAGGTCCTGCTCCAAGGTTAGTATTGACATTGTGTGAAACTGTTCTAAAGCTCCATCCATTTCCAAGTTTTGGTTTTCTCACCTCTTTAAGGTGAATGTGGCTAAAAACAAGTCTTCTGATTTACACGGTTTCAGTACAAATGAACTCTAGCATTGGTGGCTAATGTCATTAAATCATACTGACCTTAAGGGTCACAGAGGTCGCCTGCGTTCATAAGGCTGGATCTTGCTGCTCGACTGGATCTTCAAGTGTACTGGGCTGCCACTTCCTGGCTGATGAAGCGACGGAGGCGCTCCAGGTACTGGCTGTAGAGCTCGATGTCATTGTGGCCGGCGCCTTCCACCCACAGCGGCTCCACGGCCTTGGGGCAGCGCTCGAACAGAGCCAGGCCGTGAGAGAAATCAATAACCTCGTCCTCCGTCCCATGGATGATCAATACAGGAGATGTGATCTTAGACACCTTCTCAATGCTGAGAGAAAACAAGACAGAGAGAGACTAATTGTTTATAAATTCGGATGAAATATTGAACCATAGACCGCACCCAAAAAGGATTTCCAACAGGAGTTTCCCATTCTATTCCAGTAGTTTACACTTCAGTATACTAGGTGTGCCTTTAGCTCAATGGGAGGGGCAAAAGTCCAGCCGTTCTCTCATAACAGGTTGGTCCGAAAAGTCATGGGAACCGATGGAGCTTTGGTTCAAAACTGAATCTTCTTAATACAGTCAAAGGAATGACTACATGAAACTAGTTTGCCATTGATACCTCTGCTCTTACATCTAATGAGGGAGGAGCTAAGATGCATTAAAGGATGCAAGGAGAGGCGATGAGCTTGGAAATTTAAAGATAAGTTCCAACATAAGTATCAACAACTAGAAAGAAAGATGTTAATCAATCTGACTACTTTAGGCTTGAAACTCACATACCTAATAGTGAACACAATTTCTTGAAAGAAGTATATTCCTTTGCCATACATTCATTTAGCACCTTGTGAAACCCATACATCAAATTATCAGACAAGCTAGACAGAGATATTTTGAACAATCAGTTTCTGAGGTCCACTAACTTTGGAAAGGCATCGAAGCAGTAGGTCTTCTTGGTGTCTGGAAAGGCTACTCTCATGCCGGAGGTGAGAGGGGAGTGGAGCACGACTGCAGCACACTCGTATCGTGATGCCAGGTCCACTGTGGGCACCGTGCCAATACTTTGACCATAGAGGATTATATTCTCTGGACTGATTCCATATCTGTGGATTAATTAAAAGAAAAGATTAATGAGGATTACTGTTTTTTCCCCCTAAACAGAACATGTTTATTCTTTGTGTTCAGTCTAAGAAAGTACCAAGTTTGCAGACGCACTTTTAGGAGACACACAGTTTATATGTATATGTAAGTACTCCATGGGTGAGATAATAGCCCTGAATATGAATGGCTTTGCCTCCAACTGGATGCCTGTGCCCACCTAAGCATAAACTAGCAGCTAATCTATTTTAAGGTTATGCTCTCACTCCTGCAGTTCCAGGAACAAGACTCTGTTAATTTGTGATGGCCTTGCACCAGCTGTCAGAGAGATTGAGCACCGCTGGACAAATTCACTGAAATGGGAAACAACTGTAAATCACCAGAATATGCCAGCTTGAATATCCCAGGCGTACATTCAGCGTTTCTCTACCTTGTGCGAAGTGCGTGCCAGGCAGCGTCTATGTCTGCATAGAGGTTCTTCTCAGACGGCTTCCCCGTGCTGGCTCCGTATCCAGAATAATCATATGAGAAGATGTTGCAGTTGATGCGTGTGCCCAGGCCAATGTAGAAGCTACTCATCTGGCCCAGATCCACAGCATTCCCATGGGAGAACAGCACAGTGAACCTGTGAGGACAGACACATGGAACACTCAGTGAGGCCACTGTCGAATGTGAAGAAATGCTATAATCAGAATTAGAAAGCCTTGTTGATCCCAGAGGAAACTGCTTATGTCATGATTTCACAGATACACAGAGACAAGAACAATATAAAATATACATTTTAAAAATAAACCTGTTGCAAAACCTCTGATTCATATTATTATATAAACAAATGCTAGGGTATAAATACTATAGATGAGTAATTTACAGTTAAGTGAATTACTATAATTGTGTTCTTGCACATAGTAGAGATCAGTAGTTGTAGAGAAGTCATACTGACAGTAGCAGTTATCAGATTTACATGATAAAACTATAGCACATAATGATAATGTTTAGCACAAGGCCTGCACATTATTAGGAAAACACGCGATATGCGATAGTGTTGAGTGTTATGAAGGCGAGATCACATGCGATAAGTTTTTAGTCAGAAAAAACAAACAAAAGAAACTATCTATAACAGCAGCACAGAAGATGAAGAAACTGCCTAGTGATTACTTTGCCCTCTTCTCTGTGGCTCTGAGTGAAGAGCTTTGGAAAAACACCAGTTATTGGAGTTCAGTCAGTCTTTCGAGATATGTATATTGTGCACGTTGATATCGCAATGACATTGCGCAGCCCTATTTAGCACCCAATAACAACAATGCATGATAATGCACATAGTAGACTACTGCACATCATAGCAAGACAATAACGCACATAGCAATGCACATAATGAATAGTGATTTAAACCGGTGAAGAAATTGCACAACAAAGTATCAGAAGGCTATTGCACAGATTATTGAGTAGATGTGTGACAGAGGAAGGAGTTGTAAAATCTAACAGCAGGGGAAAGAAGTGCTGGGGTGTTGGCGGCTTAGTGGGTAGGACGCTTGCCTCTGGAATAAGTGGTCATGCGTTCGAATCCTACCTTCAGCATACTGGGTTGCTCCAGGGAGACTGTCCCCTGTAGTTAGGGAATGGAAGTCGCTTTGGATAAAAGCATCTGTTAAATGCCTTAAATGTAAATCACCGCTAAAAGAAAAAAAATGAAACCACTCATTGTATACATAGCATAAACATAGCTAATGCTATTATAGCAGTGTGTTGGTGAAACTGAACAACTTGGACAAATGTCCTTCACGACCTCATTTAATGTGTAAAAGTAAAAGTAATGGGGACATTTGGCAGATGCCCCTATCCAGAGCAACCTACAAATCACTAGTTACAGGGACAGTCCACCTGAAGCAACAGAGGGTTAAGTGTCTTACTCAAGGACATAATGGTAAAAAGTGAGGGTTGGATCATGCAACCTTATGGTCATTATTTACTAGGCTACTTCCACCCTAGTAAGTGAACCGTCCAACACACAATCGGCACAAAAGAAAAACGTTTTGTACCTGGCTGAGGGAGCACAGCGAATGTACATGCATCCCACTTTGTTCCCTCGACTGGAGCGAGTAAGGAACACCTCTGTACCATCCAGCTCCCGTTGGGAATACTGGAATTCCGCTCGCTCGGACAGATGAAGCTTCCATCTGCCCTCTCCTCCTCTGTCCCCAAAGCCGCTGCCGCCGCCACCACCACCACCGCCACCTCCTCCCCCCCCTCCTCCTCCTCCACCCAACCTCGACCGGAGCCCTGGGGCCCCCAGGCTTGAGGCCACAGGAGGGGTGGAGTCTAGGTCCGGCAGTAAGCTGTAAGTAGGCTCCGGAGGCAAGAAGGCCAGCTTTGCTGCGATCCGGCTCGGGCATGGAGGGCAGCAAAACAGGCCACACAACTCGCTGACGGACAGGCCGTTCATCTTCTGCTGCCACGCTGGAGAAAAACTGGAAGAGACTGAGGGAAACAATTATTTACTCTTTCCACAGTGAAGTGAAGATTGCAAAAGCAGGACATCAAAGTTCATCTTAACCTTCTAACAAAGCCTTGAGTTTTTTTATGCATGCGTACACAAACAAATTACATTTATTTTCCCCAACATGTACATACTGATCAAAGTCAGTCTTAAGCCGCCTTTCATTACTTTATATTTTGTTTTGAAGCACTATGTTGGTGCGAAAACACTATAGTCTGTCAAACTCAATTCTCTTTGGCATTTTGAGTGGATAAATTAGAGAAATTGAAACAAATGTATTACTGTGATAGGCAGCAAAGTGCCTAAAGATACAAGGAGCATAGAGGTTCAACATTCTCAGCATTCAGCACCACCAGTATACTGATAACCGCTTGATCATCTGGAATCACCTGCTCCTGTTGCTCCCTGGTTCAGGACTTAAATAAGATAGTCTTTATTTTGCTTGAACTGTGACATCCTTATAGATGTCATCCTTATTCATGGCCTATATTTATGTTCAAAACAGGTAGACGTGAAAATAACACACAACCAGACATAAAGCGAAACCTCTAAGACCACAACGGAAGAAACCTCATCTTGGCCATTATTACAGCTCACAGATGAGCAAAATAACTTATTTAGGTTGTAAATAAGCCACAAACCTGGAAGTAATAAAAATATATATATTTCCAGATATGCCATTTAGTCAGACGGTACCGCAGATTTCTTACCATTCATGTTATTAGTTATACAGATGTAACCCAGATTGAATAAGTCCTTATCTAATAAACACCCTAATACATAAATGCTAGACAATAAATCCAAGCTTAATTTTCAACATTATCCAAGATTGTAAATTTATTCCTGTTGATTACAGAAATCTCAGTTAAACAATTTGTTACTCAGCTGCTTAAATTAACAGCATTCACGTTCAGCTGCAGTCCATCTAAAACAAGCTGCATTAGAGGTTTTGTCGCACAAATAGCTTATTTATTTTGTCTAAAGAGCCCCCTGAACATACAAACGCACACTTAAATGACGCCAGAAGTCCTAAAAACCTTTGCTGGAGTATATAACGGCTGGTCATAGCTAACTGCTAAAGCTAGCATTAACACTACTCGACTGTCTCGTCAAAATACACCTCTTTTCTTCACTTACCAGCAGTTATATTGAGCTCAGAAAAGACTTTAGGCTCCTATACATAAGTAGACACCAAACCCTCGACCCCGTGTTTGGTTTTACCCCCTAAAACCATCTTGGAAAAATACTGTGTGGAAACAGGGCTCCAGCTATTTTGCTAGCTGTTATGTCAAGAGTGAAGTCTGATAGATTTTAGCCTCGAAGTGCCTTAACAAAAGTCACCTTTTTCAAAATAAAAGTTCAAAACTAGTGGTTTAACTTGAAACACAATAATCATTTGTAAATAGAAATGTCCTAATAATATTATAAATATCAAAGTACAGTTATAAAACATGAGAGGTCTTTTATTGGATTCATGCAATATTTGTTATATTTGTGCAATAGGCCTGAACTGTTTCTATCACTTCCTCATCCACCACCACAAACTGATCATACTGAACTTCCACTCCGGCACAGCCACTTCATCCAAGACACACTGAAAGTCACACACAAGCTTTTAAGGGTGTACTCACACTAGGCACGCTTGCCCTGTACCTTGCCCGAGTACGGTTGT
>JBBPDH010000037.1:28654827-28676012 GCA_037974565.1 Clupeocharax schoutedeni
GTATAGAACTAGCTTCATCACAAACACTGTACCTGCAGGAGACACTACACACAGATCTGAGATCAGCATGAAAAACATTACAAAACCCACATAAACTTATCTCTGAAGATTTTTATTTGTTGTCCTGTGTAATCCATTGAATTCTCAAAATGGTATTCTCAAAATTTTATTGTGTTTATTTGGTAAACGTATATTCTTTTGAGAAACTTACTAGCTTGTATTTTTTAACAGTGGTGGAATAAATTTTCGGGATTACTTACGAATCGGTATTCATAAGTAGTAATGAAATGGTCAAATAGTGAGGAATCCCAAAACATTCATGTACTTCTCTACCATGAATGTATTTTAGACCACTTTAAGTTTTAGACCAAAATCTTCGGAAGACTTTCACAGAGCCTCAGGCATCAGGTAGCATATTATTAGCCTTTACATATTTTGAGGAAGCTTTTAGAGGCATTCAATGCTTCAGAGTGCTGTTTCCATTCGCCACAACCGTGTACAATACTGACTCTGTATGGTTCTTTAGAATGAAGCATTGCAAGCCTGCTCTTTACGATGTTACTAACTTTACTGTGTGTAGCCTTTATTATTGTGCTTGTTTTTCTTGCACCCTTTTTTGTCCTGTTTGCACATGTGGTCTTGTGTTGTTCTGTTCTGTTGTGTGCCTGGAGGCATGTTCTCTCATATTGTGGCAGATACTGTATTCTAGCAGCTGAGTCACATGTGCAAAATGCAGAAGCAATTGATATTGTGCAGAGAATGCGCAGTATAATAAACACTGAAACCTTATTAGAAACATCAACAAGCATTTAATTATTCTTAATTAAATATCTTTCTAATTTTGCATTCAATCTCACTGCAGAAATGCATGCTGTACCATCACAAGAGGTGAATGTATATATTCATTTACAAGAATTGACATTATAGGATAAAAAAGAAGGCATAAAAGGAATTATCATATAAAACTACATTACCATGGTGACTGAAGCCCAGATAGTGTTTTTTTTTTTCTTCTATCTGGGAGACGACAAGGCTTGTGAATTCAGCATCATCTCCCAGGCAGAGCTGCATGAGTAGTTCTTGAGAGCATGCTGTAGGTGAAGCGTAGTGCAGCAGAGAGCCACTAGAGGGCAGTGATTTCTGGCTCTGCCACCACTCTGCTGTTTTACCTAGTAACAGATACAGGTCATAGGTCTCTACAGGTCCACTAACCAACAGAGCATCTCTCAACTTAAAGGAACAATAGCATTTGTTTTTCACCCAAGCCTGATGAAATATTAAGCGAAATGACATCACTTAGAAGGCTCGCGATGCTTCGTGGGGAAAAGAATTGAAGGGAATAGTGCTCTCGGAGCTGGGGAAAGGCTCCCCCCCTCCCCGAGCTATGCTTCTTTCTCTGTATTCGCTCACTTAGAGTGGCCATGGTTGGTCAGGTGCAGTGTGTGTAAAAGCTGAGCATAATGCAGGGTGATCCGTTGCAATGTTAAGACTCTGAGCCGAAAAACAGGGGTTGTATTGAGGCAGTGATGACGGCAACGACTTGTGACGCAGTCAGTCAAACAAATACGTGAATATATATTACAATAAACCCTACTGGAGTTGTAGAACAACACATTTACATGCAGGCATGCGGGTAAACATATAAGCAGGGTTATATAATAGCATGCATTCACTATAATATGCAATATGTTTCATACATTTTAGGCTTTAGGCTTGATTTTAGGTTTAAAAGAAGTGAAAGATGCACAGATGCATGCATTTCCAGACTCTGTGCAGGTGCATGAGGGAAGACTTTGTGATTTTATAGGCAAAAACTTCAGTCATACTGCAACTGGAGCTGCCTATCGCTCCTTCTCTCTCTCTCTCTCTCTCTCTGCCTCTCTCTCTCTCCCCTCTGCCACCTCTAGCGTATCTGTAAGGAATGTCACAGCAGATAACACCCATGCCACTCTGATACGACTGGGAGCACTAGGAATTCTGGGTCAGTGTTCCAGGGTGGTGAGGTATGTGTGTATGTGAGTGAGTGTGTAAGTGTGTGTGAGTGTGCATGAAATACAGTTTGCAGGGGAGAGGTGTGTGATGTTGAATTTTAGACTGATAAGGCACGTGTGAATATGTACTGTATGTGTGGTGGTATACATGTGTGTGTGTGTGTGTGTGTGTGTGTGTGTGCACGCATGAGGCTTGTTTTCTTCTGAAAACGCACGCAAAACACCCTCAAGTTCCCAACTGACGGCGTCTTCAGGACGCTCACTCTGCTGTAAGACCCTTTCAGATTTAGAAGCTTTAGATTTCAAGTTCAGAATCATGTTCTGGTTGCTGCAGTTGGGTGTGGGCCAGTGCTTCTTATACAACATGTCACACCAGGGTCTCCGTTCTCAACACTATCCTAGGCCTTGTGTGTATTTTTAAAGAGCCCATGATGCAGTTATATTGCTGGTGTGAATTTCTAGAAATTTATATTTGAAAAATGTATAAAAGATGTTTTAAAAGATCTTCTGACGTCTCACATTCCTGTATCAGATGACTTCTATATCAATGTATACTGTACAACCAATTTTAGCCTAAAGCAGTTTTTATAAAAGTAAGTAGGTGGTATATTATGTTTTTTCTGTGATGTCACAAAACTGATTATTTAAAACAAGCCTTTTTTTTTTTATCAGATTTTGAGTGAGATTTTGAGTTCATGCCTACATACAATCTGGATACAATAAAAAAGGGGAATCAATTAATTTCCCCTTTTTAGGGGAGAAAAATGTTGCACCAACGGTCCAGGGGGATGATATTTCATCTCAGTGTGTACTATATGTATATGGCGGGGATGACTGAGATTGGGACACCAGCTAAAGTGGGATTTCTGTTTATCAGCAGAGAAACAGAAATAAGCTCTAATTAAACTAACTGAACTAATGAGACGTCATTGTTTGGATGGACAATTGGGCGAAAATAATGAACTATAAAGTATTCCAGTTTACCTGAACTTGCCCTATTCCCTCTTTCCTCCCTCCTACACCCACCCTTACCTTCCTCTACCTAAATAAGCCCTACCTGGTCTAATGGAGCTACAGGTAATTGGACTAATTGAAGTACATCCACTGTTTGGATGGACCATTGGACAAAACTGATACATAGTAAAGTGTCCCACATTACCTGAACCCGCCCTGTTCCCTCCACACTCCCTTCCATCCTTCCTTCCTCCCTCCCTTGCTCGTCTAAATATCTAACTACTGAACTAACTGAAGTGCCGTGTTTGGATGTACTATTGGACAAAACTCATAAATAAGAAAGTTCCCAAACCTCCACCAACACCCTCCTCTTCCTCACGTTTTAAAGTAACATCCTCATTGGATTAGATGGACTATTGGACAAAAATAATAAAAAAGTGTCCCACTTTACCTGAAATTGTCCTATTCCCTCCTTCCCTCCCTCTCTTCCTTCCATCCTTCCCGTCCTCCCTCCCTTCCACATCCAAGCCCCCTCCCTCCCTTCCTTCCTCCTTCCCTCCCTCCTCCTTTTTTCCCACCCCACCGGAATGACGAGCGAAGCGCGTGCTTAGCAGAGCCCTCGCTCTTGCTGTCGCTCGTGCGTTCGTTTCGCTCGTTCTCGCGCGCCGTGGTGCCGGCCCCGTTGTAGGCATGCTCAGCTCCGGACCCTTGCAGTGGCAGCCGCCCGCGCGCTCGCAGCAGAAGCAACACGAGCGACGCCGCGGCGCTCGCGAGGCGCCACTGGCCGCGCGCACCGAGGCAGCAGGTAAGGTGGAGCGCGAGCCGGAGAAACCGCAGCCCCTGGCCTGCACGCGCGCATTGCTTCTATTTTGTTGGTGGCTGTGCGTGTGTGTGTATATATATATAGGTGTGTGTGCATGCATGTGTGTGTTTGCAGCTCATTGCACATGCACATATACTCGCATAGGCTTCACACGCACATGCACGCGCGCGCGCGCGCAAACGCAGACCCCGGCAGCGAGGCATCTGCATCTGCAGATTTTTTCGGGGCGAAAGTGGGAGGGAGGGGTGTGTGAGAAAGAGAGAGAGAGAGAGAGAGGGAGGGATGGATGAGGAGGAGGGGGGATGTTGTTAGGGATGGGAGGGTAGAAAAATAACTGGTAACACTTAGAATTGGTCTTTTCCTCCTTAAATGGTGCAGTAGTTTCATTCTGGCGCCTCCTTTGAAACTACTGCACCATTTAAGGTGGAACAGATGAAAAATAACAAGCCAAAATATCGTTTTAGGCCAAGTAAACGTGTTTATGTTTGCACTCGACGTGCAAGAGAGGCACGATTGGATGACATTCTTCACCCCCCCTCCCCTTCCTTCCCCACAACTCCCTTCTCCGATCTTCCCTCATGCCCACCAAACCAATCAGCCAATCCCACCATCAGCACCACCTTGCTTGCTTGCTGTTTTTATTTATTTATTTATTTATTTCCTTGGCACCTGCGGCGTTACGGTACGTGCTATAGGCGCATCGCTCACTTTACCCAAGCCCCAGTGTGTGTGTGTGTGTGTGTGTGTGTGTGTGTGTGTGTCTGGACGGCCTATTTTAATGTAGGTGCACAGTAGCCCACTGCAGCAGAGCAGAGCAGAGCAGAGCAGCAACAGCAGCAGCAGCGTAGGTCAATGCATGCTCCGTACGCACCTTTTTTTCCCTCTGCAAGCCGTGTGTGTGTGTGTGTGTGTGTGTGTGTGGCGCAGTGGATGGGGAGCATCTCTGTGCCTGAACGAGAAGAAGTGAGACATGGACATTTCACGAGAGTGCTGATTTTGGACGTGCGTGCGTATGTTGTTTCTGGAGCGGGGCCAATAATTACGCGTGTTTTTTTGGGGGGGGCGGGGGGGTTCTGTTTGGTGGTGGTGGGGGGTGTTTCCTCCCTAGCTGCAAAGTTGCTGCCTGGTGATGCTGTTATGGCGACGTTTTGTGCGTTAGGAACGCAGAAGTGTGTGTGTGTGTGTGGGGTGTGTGTATATGTGTGTGTGTGTGTGTGTGTGTGCGCCCCCCCTTTGCTTTGGCTCACCTGCTCCTGCTGACAAGGAGCTACCTGGCTGCACTCTGCACTAGGGCCTTCTCTGTAGAGGTGTGTGTGTGTGTGTGTGTGTGTGTGTGTGTGTTAAAATGAATGCCTGGGCAGCTGTTGCCATGTTGCCAGCTGGCCATATGTAGTTTTGCATACGGAAGCTAAAACATCATTGGGCTGCTTGTCGGGGGGCCGGGATGTGACCACCGAAGGGGGTGTTTTAGGTAAATACATGGAAACTTCAGCATCAGTGTGACGTGGGCTCACTACCACACCTTCAAAGTTGTGTTGAATGAAGTTTTTTTTCTTTTTTTAGAGGAGAGACAGGAATACAAACTAGCGCGGCGCGTCCCACATGGAGGAGAGCCCTCGAGCAGCTTGTCATGCATCAGCACAATAGTCAGTGATTAAGGGCTTGTGTGACCAAAGTCGCTTGGGGGTGGGGGGGTTGGGGGGTTCGCTCAGAGGGGGGCCGCCTCCGGACTGTGCCGGCTCAGTTGAAAACATGAGGTTTATTTCAGCAGTGATGCTACTGCACTCTCATATTCCATCAAGATGAGGCAGCAACACCCCCTTATTCTACCTAGCAACACCGATGTGATATCATTGACAGCGGCTGTCATGGTCATATCACACTTGGACTGTGCCTGTCTCTCCACTCTGACTGTTAACATTAAGCAGGGAACACCACAGACAGCCGGGGCGGGATAGGGGGGGTTCGTCAGTCTGCTGCTATAGCCCCTCACTATGTATCAAATCAGAGCCAACCATTTGAATTAAGGTAGGCCTGGTGTGCTGGCTCACACACTCATTGGTCTTTTTATATTTAAAGCTGAAATGAAAGCGTGTTTATTATATTTATCCTTAACGTCACATGATGATTCGTTAAGTCAGTTCTGGTAAAGTGGGACACTTTTAGCCACTTCAGCCAATAAAGGTCATATTAGTTTATTTAAATCCTGAAATAGGTGGAGATTTTGTTTAATTGCATGCTGTATTAAACACATTATGATATTGGTTTTATTAAACTTGCTGCTTCTGAGAGGGTCACATACGGTTCAGTGTGCTACTTTATAAAATAAAGCGTGTTTGTATTTAAAGGGCCCGCATCATGGAAAACCAAATGGTCCCTGCTGTCCCTGAAAAGAGTTTGCCATAGTCTGTTAAAGTTTTAAATGTACTGTCTAGTCCTTATATGCAAATGAAGTGAACTATCTTGAAATCACTGTTTTTGTGATGTCACAAAAAACAAGTAATGCTTGCATGTTCGGCTTACTGCAATTTAGCTCCGCCCATTTTTGCAGAAAGTATCAGACTGTTTTTTGAGTGAAGCACAATGTAAGGCAGCCAATCAGAGGAAAAGTTGTTTGCGTATGTTGGTATTTAATGCACAGTGGCAAAACAACATTGAATGATGGTCATATAAAACTGATTTATCACTGGTTAAATGTGCATAAGGGAACAAAAAGTACAGTGCGTTTAAAGTGTAGGATATGAACATATTTTTGCTTTGAGTTATTGTTGTACTCACAGACTTTTCTTTACTCCTAGTTGTTTATAACACTTGTTCCTTATTTATCTGGACAGCTTTTAGATTGGATTGGTTTTTCCTTTCCCCCCCCCCCCCCCCCCCCAAAAAAAAGTGTCACACAAGGAGCAAAGAATATTAATGTATTAGTATTAATATTAGGAATATTTAAACCTAAACATTTTGAGGTTGTAAATTTAAAGGGACACTTCATTCTCTTATTAGATGCATATTATCAGGATGTTTTAATAGGGACATATTATCAGTGATATGTAATAAGGGACATATTAGATAGGGATGCACTGAAAACATTATTATTTTTTGGCCAAAAACCGAAAATGAGGAAACGCTTGGCTGAAAACCGAAACACTGAAAGAAATAGCAATTTTTTGTAATATTGCTGTTATGGCTAGGACTGTGTGTACTCAAAAACACTGCAATTGCATAACTTAATATTCATGGTTCAAAGAATAAATCTGTTACAAAACTATGCAAAGCCTTAAACAATGCACAATATAAAATAAAATTTGAAATAAAATATTTAACTTGACTCCACTCATGAATAGCCTAAAAGCAAGATAGCTGAAACATTATACAATTAAAAATCTTCTCTCATAAAACAAGCAGATTCAAGTGCATTTTAATATACTGAATGAAGTGCATGAACACAGTGCATTCAGAACAAGTGCTTTAAAAACTGTTGAAAGATAAACAACATTCTCTGTAGGCCTAAAACAAAGTAGTGTGTTAAAACAAAGACTGGCATAGAGCATATATTAACTGTAATCAAACCTCCGCCACAGACGGAGTGGGTGTGCTGGAAGGGTCTCGCCTCTTCTGCTGATTGAGAAAGCCTGTGTGCATGCACCACCTCTAGAAATTTCGTCATTGCGCGCTTTATAAACGGCGTGTATTTCTTAGATATATCGAAATGCGCCTACACGCCGGACATGTTGACTCTAATATTGATTTGTATTATCAGCTAACAGTAATACCAAACTAATAGCATTTCACAGCAGCAAATGCACTATATTTCAACTACAGCCTGAAAAGAATGTGAAAAAATCATTAAGTACTTGTATTTTACAAACAGTTTAAGTTTCATGTTTCACATGAAATATTCAGTGTTAACTAATTTTGAATAGCTTTCATCAGCCAATCAGACCTGCCCCTACTAGTGCTGACTGCAGACTTTGGGGAGGGAGAGCTGGCTTTGTAAATACCCCAAATAGAGAACAAATCTAGGAGCCATATATCATGAGGTATCTAACACAAAACCAGAGACAGGCTGTCTGAGTCTACAGCTTGGGCTAGAAGTAAATCAGCCAATAGCAATTTTTTTTTTAAAAATCAAATATAGGTCTTACTGTTGTTTCACAGCAGTCCAGAATGATCAGTTTGTAGACAGCAAGTCAAATGGTGTGGCATGTGCCAAAATAAACATGCCCTTTTCTTCTAAAAGAGAGTCAGGACTTATTAACACTTTCACCCCACAGAAAGTGTCCATACACTGAAAGGGACACTTAAATACCTTTTATTCTGGGAGTATACGGTCTAGCCCGCTATGTCATAAAACTGCATATATACAAAGAATTGTGAGTCATTTTGCAATCAGCCAGGCAAGATTAGGTGGACTGGAATCATATTTTTGTATTCCTGTAGCTGTACTTTGGTTCTTTTTTCTCATTAATTATCAACGTCTGTTCAATTAAAGTTTTCAAAAGGTGACAGAAGAGACTCTTTGTATCAAACAATACATTTGGATTTCAGGTTTAGTCCAAGGATTGGCCAGGCTGCAGTATTCTGGACTACAGAACGCACACTCTTTCGCGAAATGAACATCTGGCTTTGGGAAGAAATCACACACACATGCACAAACAGGAGGAGAGTACGCGCAGAGGTCAAACAGAGGTTGTGTGCGAATGCTTGCGTGCGTGTGTGTAAGAGGACTGCAATGTGCAGAGACATTATGCTGGTTCCTGCTTAGTTAATGTAAGTCCCAGCTGAAGCCCCCAGCGTAGCTTCCGGTATTTCACCCTACTCTGCAATTTCAGCCTCACTGCATAGCAGTCATCAAATCATCCAGGAACAGAGCTGTGGAAAATAAAGGCGTGTGTTGGCCGAGACAAAAAAAAAAGGACGCTTATAAACACGCATTCAAATGCAAAGTGTTTGCAGGGCGTCAGGCAAGGTCACTGTCATTAACACCGTCTCAGCCAAGTTCAAGGTCATCTTGAGGTCTTTGTCAGGCTCAAAGGTTACAGCTTGAACAAACATGGGATTAGGGTGGTGGTGTGTTATTGGGAGTAACCATGGCAACTCAGCTCCAGCTAACTCCTGCAGTTTAACCCAGCAGCAGCAGGCAATGCAGGCAACGTTCAGTAGCTCCCAAAGACGGCTCAAATTGGTGGCAGCATGGGCAGTTGTTTCTCTGTGTACATTTTTGCTTTTTCAGCATTTTACAATATTCTGCTGGCCATAAGATGACATTTTTACTCCCCGGTCCTCCTTAATGTTCAGCATATCACAAAGTGGCATGTGGTTTATCAGTGACCAGCTTTGTTCCGTCCGTTTCAGTGCCTGCTCAGATTTGGGCAAACTTGCTTGATGCTCGTAAATTTGTACTTGGGCACCAAAAATCTAATTTACCATTTAAATTCACATGGATTAAATGGATAGATGAATATACTACCATTTGTCAGTTTAATATGGGTGTGGTCCAAATTGTGCTTCTTCAGCCAGGAGCTGTGAGGCTAGTCACCCAAACTATGTCAGTGCTTAAACCATTTCTAGCCCTTCGTTAAGGTGGTACAGACCTGTTTTTGTAAAGGAGAGCTTTCCAAAAACAACGAGAGCCCAGATCCATATCCACCTCGTCAATCCGTCACTCCGTAAGCTGCATCCAAGACCACAAACTTCTATAATGTACATACATTACATTACATGCATTTCTACTAGTACTAGTTTTTACAGGCTATTTAGTGTGATAATATACAGTTTGGGACACAGCCATTGGGACCAGGCATAAACTGATCCCAGGTCAGCATTTTTACCCTGAGAACTGTGATAAATATAGGCCATTGTTCATGCTCCTACAGGGGCTTTTGTGGAAAGCATGGCTGACATCATCACTCATGCCATAGGCGTTATGGGCTTGTTTACTAATAAACCTCAGCTCTGTGACATCACTGGACAATTAATAGAGACCAGAGGCTTGTTGTACATTTGCAGCACATTTTCAGGATCACTCTAAATGGGCGAATAGACACGTATATGTTAATATTGTTATAATGTTGTTATGATGCTATTCTGCTTGGTCAATCAGCACTGGGAACATTTCTGTGTGATATTTTTTTAATTTCATGGTCCTAGATATGACACAGGCTTGGGGTTAGTATCATATATTTAAATGGGCCACCAGTTATTTTTCTGCTCTATTATTTTTTTGTTTAATAATTTACATGTTTACTGAGACATATAATGTGTCCGATGAAAACAACAAAAAAATCCTGAGTAAAAGATGAATCATTATTTACAATCATTTATGGGACAAATAAGGGTCAGGTAAAATTGTTCAAAAGTATAGGTCTGTGCTAAGATTTCGCCAGTTTTACGAAGAAAATATTGCACATGAATTGATATACTGTTAAGCGTTCACTCAATAAATCCAGTGTTTGGTCAAATTGCTTCTGCTCTTGGAATCACATTCGTGATATGTATTCAATCTACATGCATTTAAAAAGGTGCTTTCCAGAACAGAAATGACCTCTTATTTAACGTGAATGAGCCAAAAAAAGCCCCACTTCTTAGTATAATAACAAGGGTCACATGACAAACAGGGTGTGGCTGCATCTTTTTCAGAGTATTATCTTATTACTGTATTCCATTTGAGTTTTAACTACTTTTTCACCACAAATGCAGTGACAGTGCTCAACAAGTACATTTTTCTCTGTTTCTGTCTGTCTGCAGTGATGGCCTCTGCTGAGCACCTGTGTTCCCGCCTTCACCAGCACTGCTCTTAGGCCACACACACACAACGACCCACACACACACACTCCTATATACACACTAACGCATCAGACACGCACTCCCGCAACACCTCTTCAGGTACGCCTTCATACACACGCAGACACAAGCACGCACGATGTACAGTGTGGAGGACCTGCTGATCTCTCATGGATACAAACTGCCCCGGAGCGGCCCCGCATCCTCCTCCTCATCTGCGCCTTACGACAATCGCAACAACGAGTGTCGGCGTGACAACGTGGAGAACCGGCCCGCTGGCGGGGGCGGTGGGAGTGGCGGGGGCGGTGGAGGTGGCGGCAGCGGGACCTTGAATGGTTTCGGGACAGCAGAGGGTGGAGCAGACGGCCGGACGGAAACGGGAACGGGGACAGGGCCGGGGCCGGGGCCGTACAGACCAGCTCAGACTGTTAAAGCATTCCCTGAGAACAACAATAACATAAACGAGGGACATGAGCGTATCCAGAGGAGGCTGGAAGTTCCTGTTGCGTTCCTTGGTGACCTGCAGCCTCTGGGAGACTCACTTGCTACTGACAGTGGGTGAGTGGGTGATGTGTTGTATGTAATTGTGATGACTAGAAGGGGTCCATTTACATACCACCACATTTTAGGGCCTTCCCTGCAAGAACGAGGGTAAGGGACCTGTGGGTCTAAGGGACCAATGGATGGAGCAAAGGTATGATGTGGGATAAAGAAGTTCCTGAATTCTAAATTCATAGCGGCTAGTTCCTGCCAATCTGATTGGGTAAACCATGTTTGAAACGGCAGATGAACACACAGAGGATATTTCTGTATTAATGCGTCATTTTATACTGCTGGGAGGAAGAAAATAGTAATATATGTAATGTATTATTGTCATTATTTTTAATACATTCAATTACATGTTGATAGTATTTTAATGTATTATATTTTTTTCTGTCTTTAAAGCCATAAGCCAGTTGAGGCTGGCCTTTATGTTGATTTTACTCCACTTTAGGAATATCACTGCAACATGCAAATATCCATCTATCCATTATCTGAACCACACTTCCTGGGGTCTATCCCAGCAGAAGCAAAAGCTGGAGTCACTTCATCAGCAGACAGACGCACAGACTAACATATGCACAGGCGCGACCTTGCCTTATTACTTAATATCATTTTTTATTTAGAGCTCAATTCCGCAAATGTTTTTTGAACAAAACAAACATAATACAATATATCTGCCTTTTTATTTTAGGGCAGTGACTCATTTTATAAAATAGAACTGTTGAAATGACCATTTAATTTAAATATGTACATGATTTACACCCCGTGCTTAGGCGTATTTAGTGATTTAGTGATGTAAAGGTGTTTGGCTCTGCAGTATGCATATGTTTGACTATGATTAAAATGAATTCCATTAATCAGTACATCTGATTTACGACAGTGTGTTAACCTAACCATCTAATTAGCATATAATGCCTAATATAAGTACATAGATACAAGAAAGTATCACTTAACTTCGACTGTTTTAGGATGTCGTAGACATAGATTAGGATGCCCTAACCTGAGACAAGATTTTGGAAAAAGGGTACAATTCCTATATTAAGGCGGGATATGCTTTTGTAGAGAAAAGTAAAGCGGCCCCTTATAGTCACGTGTGAACACACCACAGCACACAGTGTGAAATTCTTTCTCTGCATTTAACCTGTTCACAGCAGTGGGTGGGCCGGGCAGCAGTGTTTGGGGACGGTATCTTGAAGGGTACCTCAGTGGTGTCACTAGCAGTCCAGGGATTCGAACCTACAACCTTCTGATCGCAGGGCGAACTCCCTGACCACTAGGTCACCAGCTGTAACATGAATTATCATTCTCATTTTGGACTCAATTTGATCTTAAGACATTTTCAGCAGATATGGTTAGGCACGCTGTAGCAACACCCAGTCTTCTTCTAACCAACAAATGCATTTTTGTGCACTTGCAAGTTATATATTTAGTGAGTATTCTGTCTTGTGAGCACTGAAGAACAGTGTTCACACTGTTTAATACCTTGTATATATAATGGCCATACATTTGGCAAGCCTGCTGTGTATAACAAGCCACAAGAGGATTTTTATTAAAGTGTTGGTTAATTGGTGTTGTTTAGACCATTAAATGTGATCAAATTAGTGTAACCTATGGTCCCTTTGTGACTTATTGACTGCAAAATCCAGTATGATGAAACACCCCAATGTTAAAGAAACTGTTTACTTTATTATTAGTAATAACCACAATAAAATAGATCTATATGTCTACCTGTGTGTCATGTTTAGTATCCACAATAGCAACGTTGCCCTTATTAAGCAATTCCGTAATATTTAAATAGAACAGCTTCTAAACGAATTCAGTAACACTGGTTTGATATACATTCCAAAAGAAATGGGACAGGATTTGCAACAACAACTGAAGTCAGAAAATATACTATTTTAGGATTTGGACTAATAGTGGGTCGCAGGATTCTTTAATACAATGCAATTTTGGTCCAAAGTGGGTGTTGGATTTATATCCTGCACTGACATCGGGTGCTGTCATTTCTGGACACCAGAAAAATTATCAACAAGAAGAAAACACATACTTGTGCCCCATGGTAACCAGCTCATTTTACCTTTTAACATCTACATACTACTTTATGAATTTAACAGGCACCTACATCTAATCTGATCTTGTCTGATTCTACTTTGGTATTACTTACATAGACTTACATAGTTTGTATTACTTTAGCATTTGTTTTTGGGACAGTCAAAGTCATGAAATGTGCATTGATGTGTGAGTCAGATTGATTTATTTGCCAGTCTCTTGTTATAGATCATTATTGTGCACACATTCTTGATTATATTGTTTATTAGGGCTGGGCGATTAATCGAAAAGTAATTGAAATCGACATTCAGAACCTACAATCGGTCAAATTTTACTAGGTCAATTATTTCGATTACGTTCCCTTTAAAAACACTACCGCGTGTGGAGTCACATGACCCCGCTCCGTTATGTTACGTTATTCTGCCGACATGTCGAGCACGGAGAGCTTAAACACTGAGACAACTGACCAACTTGTCAGTGAAATATGAGGGCAAAAAAATATTCGCAATCGAGTTAAAATGTTTAATTAATCGAGATTTGGATTTTAGGCCAAATCGCCCAGCCCTATTGTTTATTATATGATGGTTGATGTAATTCTAATTTAAGTTGGGTGTATGATTATACTGATCCCAATAAATGTAATGTAAAGTTTAGAATCGAATGTAATATGTGTGATACCCAGGTCCTATAGAACTGACCTTGTATTCTATAGTTCAGCATTTCTCAAACTATGGACGGTTGTCAGTCTATGGTTTTCTGCCTTGCTCCTTCACCAATCAAAATTCAGTCCAATCAGGTCTGATCTCAGCGCTTCTGTCACTGCATACCCTTCCCCAACTCCTTTACTTCACGGCCCGCCCATTGTTTCAGTATTCTAGAACGTTCAGTGTTCCCACCATAGACACATATGTGTCAATGGGAACGAGGCCCGTTTGTCAGTCTAGAGAGGATTGATCTGCCACCTGTTGTCCAGGATAAACTTTTGGAGCTCTCCTGTGATGCTGGGTTACAGTCGGGATTCGACGGGCTGACTCGGTCTGAATTCTGGCCCTCATGCTGTGAGGAACATCTCCAGCTGAGTGAGATGGCAGTTAAAACAATCTCGCCTTTCAATTCCACGTACCTGTGTGGGACTGCTTTTTCTCATTTGACAGCTACGAAAACAAAGTACAAAAAAACAGGCTCATCTAAAAAAAAAAAAAACCTTCTGAGAGGCTCTGTCAGGGTGCCTTTTTTTCTTCTCTGTGGGTTACTAGACCTGTAATGTGATTTATGTTAAAAATCAGTTTGCACATTCAGCACTGTTTGGCAAAGTATTAAGAAAAAATCCCCAAAAAGCATAAAAACAAAAAAAGTGAAAATAAATCTAGGTTTACTGGACCATAATAACAATAATAATAGTAGTAATAATAATAATAATAATAATAATAATAATAATAATAATAATAATAATAAAACTATGGGATGGCGGAAGTGGAGCCATTGGGGTAGCAGTTGTTTATGCTGGGCCCTGTAGCCCCAAAGCCAGACATGTCTGGTCTCCAGGACAAATAAGTTTGAGAAATGTTGGTATAACTAATTTTAATGTAATGTGGATCTTTACCTCCTAAATAGGGGAAGTGATTCCCATTCTTGTATTGAAGCACTCCTGTCTGCATTATGTCTGCATTATTTTGATATTTTTTATTTGACATACACAGTGCAATAGTTAGGTACTCCTTAATTGACTCAATGTCTAGGAAAACCAATTTCCAAGACAGGAGCACACCGAGGCCAGGTTTGGGAACCTCTTAAATAGAGGTTTGCTAAAATTTGACAGGACTATGAAAGTCCAAAAATCATTGAAGCTATTTGTGTACACAGGTTTTATGATGCCCCCAGCCTGACATTTTCTGAACATACAGAAGAACGAGATATTGCTTACTGGAGAAGAAGAGGGCAGGACTTCAGTGCCCTATTGGATTATGGTGACCCTAGGGAGCTACGTGTGTCTGGTGGGCTATGGAGAGGCCCAGTGCTGGCTGCTGAGGAACTGAGGACAGAAAGGCCTTTGACACGATGGGAGGAAGGGTCATGGATACGAGAGCCTATGGACTCAGGCCCAGAGACTCTGCGGGTGAGTGGGGAGAGGAAGTGCCAGAGTCTAGGCACAGAAGAGTGGCGGCCTGCAGTGGGTCTGGGTCGGCAGCTGTCCGATGGGGAAGCTGAACGCTGGTCTCAGGAACAGCAGCACCGGCTGCGGCCTGCTGAGAGTAGTGTGCCTGCCACAGTCAGGATGAAGTCTCAGTCTCTGCCCCGTGTTCTCTCTCCAGAAGATCCACAGTATAGAGAACGCCCTCAAACAGGTGCCCCAAGCAAGGTCCCTACTCAGAGAAACAACAGCTCTGTGCCATATGGTCGTTATCATAGTGAATGGCCAATAGGAGAGCGGTGGAGTAGTCAGACTCATGGTCCAGGTCCTGTTGCCCTTGTGCCAAAGCCTCGGTTCAGTCGCCCTGTAAAGCCCCCATCTTATGAGACTCACCAGCAGAACAGGGGGAGCTGGGAAACACTCTCCTCTGAACCAGTGTCCAAACCCAGAGACCGGTCGATTTGCTATTCTCAGAGTTTTGAACCATTAAGAGACAGGTCGGGATGTTATTCTCAGAGTGCAGAACCCTTAAGAGACCGGTCCATTTGCTTTTCGCAAAGCGCAGAGCCTCTAAGAGATCGCATAGTGACCCACTCTCAAAGTGCCGAACCACTACGAGATCGATTTATCAGTCACTCACAAAGCGCAGACCTGTTAAGAGACCGCTTTATAACCCACTCTCATAGTGCCGACCTGTTAAGGGACAGATCACTTTGTTATTCTCAGAGCGCAGAACTACTCAGAGACAGGTCCATCTGTTACTCACAGAGTGCAGAGCTGCTGAGACCAGAGGCATATAGGGCAGATCTGCTTTATCAGGAATTGACTGGTATGGAGCCCCCTGGGTACATCCCACCCCCCTCTTACAGGAGATTTCCGCTTCCCAGAGGTGGGCAGATTTTCCGTGCCGATTCTGCCCTTGTCCGATGGAAGCGAGAACCTGTAAGTGCTGAGATGGGTGAGTGGTTTTCCAGAACAGCAGGAATGTCATGGTCAGAACGCCGGGATGACAGGAGTATGGCAGTAGTCCCCAGAAGGCCAGTGCATCCAGGACCTGTTGTACCAAATCGGCCAGGGCATGTGCAGTATGTCCCATTTGATGATACACGCATCAGGCACATCTCAGGGGGGCCCGGTGGAAACTCACTCACAGACGCAGACAAGATCCGTCACGTCAACAAAGAGCTTCCCTGCGCTGCAGCTTTAGGACAATCCACACATGATAGTGCCTTCCTCACTACCCAGGGGCCAAGCACGGAAACTCACAAACCAGCTCTTAGTGAACATGAGAATGCTAGTCGATGGCACAGGGGGTTGAACAAAGGCAGTGAAAGTGTAGCACCAGACCAGAGCTTTTCCAAGTACCCAACAACGTTTCCGACCAGGGCCTCACAACCAGTCATCAAAGTTGACAGAGGTGCAGACCAGCAGGTTAGGGTAGAAAGAATTCCAGACCAAACTCAAGTGAAAGTAGAGAGGGTAACGGACCAGGTGAAAGTGGACAGAGCTGCAGAACAGGGCAAAGCAGAGAAAATCACAGACCAAGTGAAACCAGACAGAGTTGCAGAACAGGTCAAAGTTGAAAGAATTACAGAAATTAAGCCAGACAGATTTACAGACAAACAAATCAAAACAGACAGAATACCAGAGCAGACAAAAATAGATAGAGTTTCAGAACAGGTCAGAGCTGACAGACACTCTGAAAAACAAATTAAAATTGATGTTAAAATAGAAAGGATTCCAGAGAAGACACTCAAATCTGACAGAATTTTAGACAAAACAGGTAAAGCAGACAGACTGCCAGACAAGCAAGTGAAAGTAGACAGAATTCCAGAAAAACTAAAATCAGACAAAATAGCAGATAAACAGAGTAAAGCGGATAAATTTGTTGAAAAGCTGATTAAGTCAGATAAACAGACAAAAGCAGATCTTACTGTAGAACAGTTGAAAACAGAAAGAATCACTGACAAACAGGCAAAAGCAGACAAATCCATGGACAAGGGTTCTTCAGAGAGTGTTTCCACAGCAAAGACAGAACCACCCCAAGAGCCTGAGAAAAAGAGTGTGAAAAAGAAATTAAGTGAGACTATTTTTTGCTTGGTGTCTGTCCCCCTTTCACAATCTAGTGGAAAGTCCAGAGATCAAAACAACAACGAAGAGAAAGAACCAGAATCTCCCCCAATTCCTCCTCCTCCGCCACCAAGCTCTTCCAGTGAGAACAGCAACACCCTTGGCTCCCTGCCAAACCAAAGCCTCAAAAGCACATCCACCACCTCCACTGACTTGGAACTACAAGCCCTCACACTTGGCAGCGCATCCAGTAGCATAATCACGAGAAGAGCCCATCGCAGAAGGAACTCTCGCACTAGGATCATTAAGCCAAACCCCCATGATGAGCTGAGACGGTATTCTGGGGCTTGGCCTGGGGACCAGTATCGTGACCAGGAAACGCAAACTAGCCCCGAACTTGCGAAGAGCGCTCAACATCCGGGTCCTGATAAAATCGAAGCACAAACATTGCCTGCTGTCCCAGAAGCAGAGGCCTCTGCAGAAAGTGGATCAGGAGTTTCAGGTGCTACAGGTACTGCAGGAACTACAGGATCTACAGGGGGCACAGGAGCCCAAGGAGCTCCAGGAGTTCCAGCAGTTCCAGCAGTTCCCGGAGCTACAGGGATTTCAGGGGCTACAGGAACCACAGGGGCTTCGAGTGCCCCTGGAGCTTCAGACCCGAGTACTACCTATGGGTATCCCATGAAAGGTCAGAAAAGCCTGAAACCATCCAGCAACAGCGCCTTTTCAAGGACTGGTACCTTCAAGAGCACAGGTTCACACAGACCTCCGCTACACCCTCCTCCACACCCTCCACCTCCACCTCCAACCCAACCACCGTCCCAGCCACCACCACCACCCCCAACACAGCCCCCGCCTAAATCTCCTCCTTCGGATCCAGCTGAAGATGCAAAGTCATCTGCTGGCCCTAACCCGGAGAACTTTGGTCAATTCCTGCTGAAGCCAGTGAGCCGAAGGTCCTGGGATGCCGTTGAGGAGCTAGAGTCTATTAATAAGGAATTGCAAGAGCAAGCAAGTAAGCGTCCTACTGTGGACCAGTGCATTGAAGATCTTAATGAGGCCTACAAAGACATCCTGGAGCTCAGCACTGCCAGCAATAACCTCCCCAACCGTTCCTCCATGCAAATCCCTGACCGCATCAAAGCCAGACTGTCCACTGATCCCCTAGGGTTGCCTGCGACTACACTTCGGCCCAGCCTGGTCCCAGGGACTGACCCGGAATACAGGGAGGTTAAGAGTGCCTTTTCCCGACCGTCAACTGGGAAGAGTGTTAGTTTCAGCAAACAGCTAAGGGAGGAGATTTGTCCTGCACCTCCTGCAGCAGAGGCAGGTTTCAGAGATTATAAAACAGTAATGTCCCAGATAACTCACCGCAAAGCCTGT
Organism: Clupeocharax schoutedeni; assembly: GCA_037974565.1. Lineage (NCBI taxonomy): Eukaryota > Metazoa > Chordata > Actinopteri > Characiformes > Alestidae > Clupeocharax > Clupeocharax schoutedeni. The sequence continues at coordinate 28,673,552 of JBBPDH010000037.1, forward strand.
AGATCAGTAAAGCTGGATCTCCTGAATCCTAAGGAAGCTCCAGTCAAAGATGACAACTTGGCTGCACTAACTTCCTCCACTTCATCCATGGGAGCTGAGGTCCCGTGGGCAGATAGGCAGCCCATGCAGGATGCCTCCACTCTAACCAGCCCCCCAGACTATGAGCACATCTGTCAGACACTCCAAATGGCCCGTGAATCCGGAGCCATCAGCCGAGGGGCTTCAGTAAAATCCAAACCAGGTAGTGCCATGGGCATTGACACCCCACAGCATGTGGCCATACCTGGTGGACCTGCAGATTCAGAGCAGCCTTGCTGTTCTTTAACGTTAGAAAATGAAAAACAGGCGAGGCAGGAGCCAGTCTCTTTATTCAGGGAAGAGAGAAGCTCAGGCTTTAGGAGAGTAACAAGTCAAGGTAGCAAATTCCTTGGCAACAGGGCTTTGCTAGGTAGTAGCAAATCAACAGGAGACAATACAGGTTTAGAAACAAACCCTGAAGTACCAGCTGACTGGCAAATGCAGCTGTCATTAGCTGAGAAGCATATTGCTACCCTTATAACAGGGGAAGGGTCCAAACATGGGTCAGCTGAGGACATAGATGAAATGAGCAAGATTGAATGGGCAGAGGGTATTCCTGCCAGTGAGTTAGAAGAAAGTCTAGTAAACATTACAGTGAAAGATGACAACCTTAATTGTGATGAAAGAGATACACAAATAGTGAAACAAGAGGTTGAACCAACACAAGAGGCTGAAAGTCAGTTACCTATTGAAACAATGACAGATGGTGATAAGACAGAAGAAACGAGAGAGATTGGTTCAGAAAAGAGTGAACAAGAAGACTATGTCCCTAAAGGTGCTGAGGTACAAGAGCAAACTCTTGAGAGTGAAGAAACCTGTGAGTCCAAGAAAGAACCCGGTGGAACTTTAAGACCAAACAAGGCTGCCATGTGGACGCATACAGGTGTTGATCCAGGGTTACTGCCAGAGTTTCCTCCTGATCACTTACCCCTGTCTGTGTTAGCTTATCCAAATCGTAGGTTATCCTTAGGGTTGGATTGTGAAAGGGGTGGCTGGGAAGGAGATGAGTGGAACGGAGGGTGTGGTTGGCCAAGAGAGAGGCGCTCCCTTGATGCTGAGAGGCAGGACTTAGGTGGGGATAGGTGGGGATTAGATGGTGATAGGCAGCAACCCAGTGGTGAAAAGCGGGGTCTAGGTGGTTGGCGTGGGTGTGGAATTGACAGACAGGGTGCTGATGATTCAGATTGGGATTTAGACACTGATGCGCAGCATCAGGACGTTAGCGATAAAGGGCTGGGTGTGGATATAAAACAGTGGAACCTTAAGCAAAGAGAGGATGAAAGTAAAGATCAAAACATTGTTTCTTCTAGCAACGAATCAGATGGGGACAAACATAACACTCCAAATAAGGGACAGATTCAAGGTGCTGAATTGAGTTCAGTTGTCAGAGACATTCAGGCCTCAAGTTTAGGAAGACGGGGCCGTGGACTTTCTCAGCGAATTGAAGCCCTGCACGATCGTTTTATGGCCCCACCTGGACACGGGTCAGAGGAGAGACTTGCCCGTATGAGGGAGGTGGACACTGTCTCTCGAATGAGACGCCTTAGCCTCCGTAGCACAGACTCATGGGATGGACTGTACGGGGTGAGCTTTGTGTCTAGAGCCGAAGAGTTGGGGAGGGATGGTGATCATTCCCTTCCCTCCTCCCTGGAGCTTCCAAACACAGCAGAGAAGTTGGAGAGAGAAAGCAGTGTACCCTGTAGAGACAGTATCGGGCCTGGTGAAACACCAGATGACCAGCCAATCCCAACAGGTACATTTCTTACAAAATCTAGTAAATTTGGGGGATACATACAATTGTGCTTGGAAAACATGGTGTTCTTAAGTTTTATGAAATCTCAGTCTGCCAGTCTGTTAGAAACCTCTTTATATAAAAATGCAAATGTGGCACAAAATGGGGTTGCTCGCTTAAGGCAATTATGATAGCATCTTTGTGCTAACATTAGGACATGTCCATGTCTTTCTCATGTTAGTTATCATAATTTTTTTTTAGAAAAATATGTTTTAATATGTTCATGTAAAGCATTTTATTCTTAGTTAATTTGGAGCATATATGTTGGTTCTTTCATTGTGAGAGCTTCACACAATCCTTTGTTCAACCAATGCAAAAAAATTGGATATAGGTAGTTGTTTTTGAACAGTGATCTTTTAAAAATTGGATATAGACAGACCTGGAGTTTTGGGCAGGGGTTTAAGTTTAAAGTATACTTTGTGGTCACTTTTATGAGTATTTATAACAAGGCACAAATGCTTTATAACACTTTTAACAGGTGACACTCATAGACATATATACTGACTAGATGTCCCCTTGGGCATCTAAGCATACGTCAACATCGCCGCCATCTTGGGTCGGGGATCCAAAGTTTTCCTGCATTCAGATCAA
>JBBPDH010000037.1:28676684-28689960 GCA_037974565.1 Clupeocharax schoutedeni
TGAAAATTAAGCAAATTAAGGTGATTTTAATGGTTGATAGTTCTCTGCCAATGTTAACTAATGCAGAGTAGACGCGGGTTTCCCCGACCCAAGATGGCGGCCGAGTTGAATTATCGTGCCTATGGACAGCAGCGTCAGAGGCGACATCTAGTCCGTATATATGTCTATGGGTGACACTAAGCTGCATGGTCCATTCTAATTTTTAGTATTAACGGTGAAGATGCAGGGTAACCACTAGAGAGAGCAGCACTCTTTCTGTTGTGATTTTAACCTAAACCTTTCATTGGGGATTTTTGATAGGTTTAGTTTTTATTCACAGCATTTTAACCAAACTCAGTAATGTATTTTTATTGTTCATTTGTGGAAAATATTGTTTGTGGATGTATTGTTGGTTCTTTATGACTTTCTTATTGTGTTTCAGAGTCGCAGGAGCTCACCCAGGTGGAGAAGTCATAGCTAAACGCCAGAAGTCGATGGTCACGGGGGTCAGGGGGTCATCCATTGCCACTAAGGGCCAGCTTCCAACACTGTGACCTGGCTGTCTGTTAAATGCCTTCATTTTCATATGCCACTCACACAAGAATACAAAGACATACAACACACACACACATACACTGATAGAAACAATTCATGCACTAAACAATTGCATAATGCATATGCAGACATGTTAACATGTAAATGAACTCATTCACAAATACACACATACACACACACACAAATTCATCGTCATGTACGCACATTCTTACATGCATTCAACTACAAACAGAGAAACATATACACACATAAAATGGCCTTCTCCGACAAGAGCATTGTTACCAACGCCACCCCACCTCCGCTCTGATCCGGCATCGCTGGATTTCTTAATGTTGCTGCTCCACTGCCAGAAGGAGGCAAGTCCCAGCCATTCCTACCTTCTGTATCCTCCCTCTCCCAGCCATTTTTCTTTCTTCCCCTGGTGTATTCAGAGAGTCCAACTTTAGGCATAGCCTGATCTCCTCTATATAAAATGTAATATATTGCAAGTATATTACAACATAATCTATTTTGATTGTGTAATATATAACAACACGTTGTTATATATTCCATTTTCACATGGGCCCGACCCTTTAAAGGGATATTTGAACCCGATTGATGCGATCCTTTCATCATAACACTCAACCTTAGCTTTTAGTCATTGTTAGCCAACATTAGCATTGTTAGGTTCCCTTTTAGAAACAAGAGCCTAACATGCTTGCAGTATGCATCGGTACACTAGCCTTCCCCAGGAATATAGTTATACTCTGTACACTTTACCTTTATCTGACCTCAAGTTCCTAACCTTGTCCTTTACGCCTTGTCATGTGTCAAATTCTTTCCCACATCCCACTGTGTCCAAGCCACTGTCTATTTTAAAGCCGTCCCAACAATTTAATCTTTCTTCTCAAATCTCCTCAGTCCCATTCATAGGGAGAAGCCTCCTCCCCTGCCCTCCCTCAACCTAGTTAAGGTGGGAGTGAGCCATAGCAGCGTCTGCCCCCCCTTCCCCTCCTGCAGTGCTTCTCTCCTGCTGACATGGAACTTTTGTCGATTGTCGGAACCTGTGGTCTTTTCGTAGTCCAGTGTAATTTGGTCCGTCTGTCTGGACATGAATGTTCTGTCAGCGTTTTTACATGTTTTGCGTTTAGTTTCTACCACCAGTCAGACTTTACAGGACTGTTTGCAGTTGTTTTCGTACTTTTAAGCATTGCCTGAGCTGTTTAATTCCAAAAATATGAGCTCCATCTCTCGATGGCCAGCTGGAACTATAGTAGCAAGTGAAGATCTGTGGCTCAAGAACTGTTTTCCTTTCCTTTAATTGATCAAAAAACGTTCATGGCTTTTCTGTTTCTCTTCTTCTTATCTCGACCCATAGTGCCCTAATAGCAGAACTTCTCAGCACACTGTAACATACATCCCTGAACTTAGAAAGTCGCAGTACGTGATGTAATGTATGATTACGGTGTATTATAGGTTAAATAGTAGTGGCCTGGGTAGGATGAGCATTTATAGTATTTGATGAATCAACTTTGAGAAGCACCTTGTGAATGAAAGGTTATATCGTAAATTCTTATTTTGCTAAAAACAAAGATGATTAGAGCTACGGAGTGGCCTTTTTTCCTTCTTTTTTTTTTGAAACACACCAGTAATGATAAGCCTATGTGGAGAAAGTGAGAGGAGATACCAACACAATGTTTGATATGTCCTATATCAACATGTTCATGAATGTCTGTACCATATGTCAAGTATCTCAAACGCCATTGATACGACGCGGCTTTGGGGATTTTTTTTTCAGGCGACGTTTAAAAAACAGGGTCCCGAAATGAACACATCTATGAACTCCCTAATTCAAAGCGGTGTGTCGGCAACTCCCGAGAGCAATAAACGCTAACAAGTGTTTGCGATGAAACAGATTAACATGTACAGATTTTTAGGACTTTAAAAGTAGGCAAAAAAATGTCTATAGATCATGATTTGAAAAGTATCAAAACATGAAAAAAAAACCAATGTGATAACATTACAACACATACCATTTTTGCTAATAGTGGTCAGAGAGGCAGAAAATGTTTATGGTTTGATAGATTACGGCACGATATTGTATGGTATGGTAAGGTGTGATAAGATATAATGATAGTGTACGATAGCTAGAGCAATATTGTCCAACATGAAGCTCAGTGGCTGTAGAATATGTGAGAAACAGGATAGATTCATTTGTAAAAGTGTCATCTGTCTAAATGTCGCTCGGCAAGAAAGTGTTTCAGATTTTGTGCGAGCGCGTGTGCATGAGTGTTTTGCTTGTACCCCCTCCCCGACTCCGCCTCCCCTCGTCCATCTTTGCTTCCCATGCCATCCCATGAGTATTTGCAAGAGAAAAAAACTGCATCTCACCGAATATTTATTTTTGTTATCATTGAAAATTGTTAACCAGTCCGCATAATGTACAAAATAAAAGTATATTTTAAATATTTTAAGAGATATTTTGTATTTACCATGATATTTTATTTCGTTGCTTTTGGATCCAGTTGGCAGTATCATTTTGCTGTATAGCGTGGGAAGAAGAGTATATAATTTTCTAGTGCTTTAAAAGAAAATAAACAATAGAAGAAGAAGAAGAGGTCGATTTTGCTGAGCTAAGAATATCTCTGTTGAGACACCTGAGGTCTGCCTTGTTCTTGCTCTGAAATTTGTGAATGATGAGGGTTGTTGTTGTATACTTTGATATGATGAGGACTGGAGCTCGCGTTTGGATTATGTATCACACCGCCACAGATATTCACTCAAGAACCTCAGTCCATACTTGGTACACTGTACAAATGGGTCCGTATTACATTACCATATCGTGAATTGGCCATCCTGTCATCTACATCAGTGTACACACTTAGAAAGGGCCAGCTTTCCAGGCATAGATGAAACCTAGCAGTAGACCACAAAAAGAAGAAGCCCCAACTTTTTTGTTCATTTCTAACCTGAGCTTAAAGTGGAATTACTCAGATTTTTCAAAATTTCTGACTAATTCCATTCTGAAACAGTCCTTTAGATATTTTTTGCATTAAGCACTGCACTGTAGAGAAATATATCGACACGGATTTCTGTACAGTGGTGGCGAATGGAACCAAGGGTCTGCAGTTTCTACACAAATATAGCCATTTTATTTGCAGTCTAAACCCACAGTTGTTTTTAGAGTTTTACATGAAATGTTGATGATAAAATAGTCGAAAATGAAAAAAAAAAAACCTTTTCTATTTTGCCTTACACTACTCTGTATTTACCTCTTTAGATTTAAAATAATACATTTCAGGCCAAAATGTGATCACAAAATCAAATGTCACTGTTATTACTAAACCTTGTTTCAAATTAATTCATTTATTAACATTATTTCAATATAAAATATAATATAGATACCCTATAGATATTGTAATAATTTAAGAGTATGATTTTAAATGTAATTTATAATTTTTTACTTCTTTCATGAATAAATTTGTATACAATTATTACTAATTAATTTATTTTGCATCATTTAAAAAAGTAGGTTCTAATTTATACTGACCATAGAAATGGTCCAAAAATGACTTTTGGATAAAATCTTGAATAAAATCTTGTTTTTTTTTGTTGACCTGTAAAGTTACTTTTGTTCCAGCAGTGAGAAACTGTAGAACATCTCAGGCATCAGGCAACAATTTCATAAGCATTTCATGTAATAACTTTCTGTCGGGTTTTTAGAGGCACTTAATGTTCCAGATGTTTGGTTCCGTTCTCCACCGTTTTTCCAGCACACTTTTTAACATCAGAGTAATTGTGACTTTGTCTTAACAACAAAATGATACTGATTGAAGAAAAATGGGAGAAATCATTTTTAACCTAGCACTAAATCCCAGGGTAGGTCTAGACTTCCTCGGAAGGCTGGGTTGAACCTGAAAACGAGCCCAAAGTTCGTACGGTAGCCAACAGTGTATGTGAATAAGCAAACAACTGCAGCATTAGAAATGACTTGTGCAACCGTAGTTGGTTTTTTTTAACGCTGAATGTGGCCTTATTTGATTTGAGCATTTGTAATTGTCTGAGTCTGATTCATGTGACGTTTTGCATTAATTTATGTCGAAGAAGAAACCTCGCAGTCATGCAGATTGATTTTTTACATTATATTTGATTGATTTTTTACATTTTGTTTGATTGATTTTTATCGATTTTCAAGTGCGATAAGCTGTAGTCTGGCCAAAAGGAACATTTGTAGCATGTGGACTGGAACTGTTCCCCATCCTCTTCATCCAACAGGCCCATAACTGTTATTATTTTGAGCTGTTTTCATGACTGATGTAGCATTTCTCACCATTGTAGCACATGGAGAACGCTCATTGTGGAAAAAAAAAAAAGTAGATGAAATTCATCATTCTTTTTTGGAAGTTTGTGACTTTCTGGACTTCATAACAGTAATGCAGTGTATAATACCTTTAAAGCATAAACTGCTCTTTACATTTTGCTACATGCTACGGGGTGCCAAGAGTGACATGATTTACATTTTGATGCTAATTTTTTTTTTCTTTCCATGTCTTTGAGGTACCTGGACCATTATTCATTAAGCAAAACATTACTGACTTTTTGGTTCCATGTTTGTAAATGGTTAGGCATTGAAATGTAAATATGTTAAATAAGTTCCAAAAAAAAAGTCAAATTTAATAAACATTTTCTACAATTTAACTCTGTGGTTACATGTGGTTGAATTCTAAATGCTCAAAATGTTTCAATGATTTGTTTTGCTTTTATCTGAATAATTGAATTTACTAACAAATATTGCATTCATGACCTATTTTTATATATTTATATAAATATACTTTCTTATTGCTGTGTACTTATTTTTATTGCTTGGTACTTTCAATTTTTAACAGCACCGCATTGATGATTATTGATATTGTTTATGCATCTCGAAGATAGACGGCCCTGCAATAGATGACTGTAGTATAGAGTGTTATACTTAAAAAACTAAAAAAAAAAAAAAAATCTAATTATATATTTTAATAACCTTTTTTATTTATTTATTTATTTTATTAAAATGTGTTTAACTTACATAAACGATCAAATTATTGCTGATTAAGTAAAACCTCATGGATTTTTGATCTTTTGTCCCGACAGTGGAAGTTGTGACATTAGAACATACAATTATATAATCATATGTGTTATATGCTATATCACTTCAAACAATGCTTTGAATTTCCATTTTTGTTTCTTTTTTTACATTAAAATGCTGTTTACTATTAACATGGTTTTATATAAAGTTATATATATATAAGAGTATATATATACTCATTCTACAGACCAGTGCATATACATACAGCTCTGGAAAAAAGAGACCACTTCAATTTGTTTTTAAATCAGCATCTGAAAACCATTCCGAAAGGTTTTTAAGAGTAAACCAGATTTGTTTCCTTTAAATATTCATGTTTTCTAAACACTGCATAATTTCTCTTATTTTGATGTCTTGTCATTTCCTTTAAAATGATGCTTTAAAAAACAACATTTTCATTTAAAAATATTGTCAGCAGTTCTTAAAAACTAAGACAAAGTTGTTTTTCCAGAGCTGGATATATATAGAATAAAAAGAAATACCTGAAGGAATTGAAAAAAAAAATGTCCTGAAAATGCGGCACGCACTTCACTAAGTGCTCTTTCTGTGTTGCTACTCAGTCCTCTATTAGCGTGTTAAAAGTTGATATATGACTAAATAAATTATTCATTACCTTTGGGAATAGAGAAAATTCCTGCCCCATTAAAGTCATATCTACATTTCCTGGCTTCCCCAAGCACTTACATTAATGCGGACTGTTACACAATAGAACAGTAGTTTCATTTAAATTCTGCTGGAGATAGTTTACACTTTGAAAACTTTAAAACTTTGAGAATCGCTGCAGGGTTTTTAATACTTTGATTCTGTGTTTTAAAAGTATGACGTGTGTGTGTGTGTGTGTGTGAGAGAGAGAGGTTGGATGGATGGATGCCCTCCAAATTTCCTGCAGCATGCTGGGTGGATGTTAGCATCCATTCAGAAAACATTTCTCTGCTCTGATTCATTCATGAAACGCTGTGCCAGTGCTGTGATCCATTGATAAAGAATTCTGCCAACAGTCAAGTCCAAATAACTGAACTCAGTGTGGCAGTCTGGCGAGAGAAAAGTGTCAAAATCACTAGCAGATCTCTCTTTCTTTGTCTTTTTCTTTCCCCTCTCTCCCTCACCTCCTCTCTTTCTCTCTGTCCCTTTCTTTCCTCGCTTTCCTTCCCCATTTACTCAATCTCTTTCTCTCTCTCTCTCTCTCTCTCCCGTCTCTCTCTGACATTAGCCTCTATTCCCTCTTTTTCTTTCTACTTTCTTCGCCTTCTCTCTTTCTTCTCTTTCTCAGTCTCCTGTCTCTACCCCTTATCTCCCCTTTTTCTCTCTCTCTCTCTCTCTCTCTCTCTCTGCCCTCTCCCTGTCCCTTTCTATCTCTCTCTTGTTCCCTCTCTTTTCTCTCTTTCTTTCTCCCTCTCCCTCTCTCTTTGTCTGTCTCTCTTTCTCTCACAAGCAAACACATTCACTTCATGCACCGTATCTGAGCAGCACACTGAGTAATACCTCGTTTCATTCAGAAAAGAATAAGGTTGGTCTATTACTCTCAGCTGGGATTAAAACTAGAGAAATACTCATCATAAATATATCTTTTATGATAATATATCACAATTAATTATATCTTACAATGTCTCACATGGAAAGTGCATATAAATATCACATCAATGTAGTCATGATGATCAAGACACTTCTATTTGAATCCGGTTTAATGCAGCTCACAGACTTCAGATGGGATGATGCCAAGGATTTAAAGTCGGGTGGCGTTTCTCCAAGCAGTCAAGATGGAAGTTTTCTGACTCTTAATCCACATTGTAAGTCTTTGTTTTTCTCAATGTTGAGCAACCATATGGCATTTATCAGACACTTTTATTCAAAGTGACTTCCATTCCCTATCTACAGGGGCAGTCTCCCTGGTGCAACTTGGGGTTAAGGGTCTTGCTCAAGGGCACGGCGTGGTGTGCTGAAATTAGATTTAAACCTATAACCTCTTGGTCCAGAGGCAAGCATCCTACCACTAGGCCACCACCACCCTCTTGTTGTGACAGGGGGCGCCCGGCTGAATGCTGAGTTTCAAATCATCTGCTCTCACTACTGTGTTCCTTCTTACCTCTGAAAGCAACATCAGCACAAGGACCGATTATGCTTGTCATCAGAACAATTAAAAAGAGTTGAGTTGATTTGAGACACATTCTTTTCGTTTATAACTGATAAGAAAATAATCTTTAACATTAAAACGAACTGGAAGTGTGTTTGTCTATTTATTTGTCTATATAAGTATTTATTCGTTCAGCTTGGAAGATTTTGACTGCCCTGAACAGAGCCCTGACCTCAACCCCATCCAACACCTGGGATGAACTGGAACGGAGATTGCGAGCCATGTCTTCTCATCCAACATCAGTGCCTGATCTGATAAATGCTCTACAGAATAAATGGGCACACATTTCCACAGGAACTCCAAAATCTTCTGCAAAGCCTTCCAAGAAGAGTGGAAGCTGTTACAGCTGCAAAGGAGGACCAACTCCGAATTAAAGTCTATGTGTTTGAATGAAATGCCATTAAAGTCCCTTTTTACGGAAATTGCCAGGCGTCCCAATACTTTTGTCCATACAGTGCATGTACAGAGATAAATAAAAGAATGAATGGTTTCTGTTTGTACAGCGATTAGCTCCATGCGCTACTTTCTCATTGGTCGCGGATTTTGACGTATGCTTTAAATAAGAGGCCTCGCGCGCGCCCACCACTCCAGGGTTTAATTTGGAGGCAGAATGGCGCACCAACATGACTATAGAGCCTGATTAAGATATTTAACAAAAGAGAGGGCCAGCAGCGTGTTCCCCTCGGGAAAAACTTATTTTAAGAGTGTTTCAGGACTGCAGGACAGACGAAGGCGGAAGGTAAGATATGTATATTATTCTATATCTGTATCTCCTGTTAATTTCATGCCTCCTGTAATCTTGTGATGGCGGTACACTTAGCTGGCAGTGGGCTCCTCAGGTCCTCTTGTCTTGTGTAGTCGCCACCGTGTACTTAAAATGTGCTTAACACAACCTTAATTTACTTCCGAAAAGACACCAAACCCTTTCATTTGAATTAAGTGCCCATTAATTTGTGAAACGATGCCCTAATCGGTGGGGATTTCAGTAGTTTTAATCAGCCTTAATCTGCACTTTTCCACTTAATTTTCATTAATAAGGTCAAAATTAAGGCAATGTTAATGGGTAAAGGTAAGGGGTTTGGTTTCGTAGTGAACTGTATTGTTCTTGTTCATTTGTCCTTTCTGCGCTTGTGGTTTTTAGTTCTGTTCTGCTATTGCGTTGCACCATGGTTATGGAGGCACGTCACTTCTTCGTTTTTATTAGGTGTATATGGTAGCAATGACACTAAAACCTACTCGACTTTACTTGAGATTAACTCTTGCAAGTAGCTTTTGATCCTGTTTTTTGTCGATAAACTGATTTGCTTGACTAAAGCTGTTTAATTTCTTGTGTCAGGTGAACATGCTCTCTGCTTTAAGGTCAATATCAAAATTACTGACCGTTTTAAGTTGCACTTTAAGTCTTTGTTGTCTATTTCCACGTTTGGTCAAGGATTAGCCTTGACAGAGCCTGATGAGTGATGGTGGTTTAAAGCTTAATGCTAGATGTTGCAATACATTTTCATTTAAATGGAGCTGACCTGCTTTCAATGAAGTATGTTAATCGTATAGAACTTAAAGGGCCCCTGTCCTAGTTTTTCTACTTTCCTCCAAATGTCAAGATTTTTTGCTACTGGGTTGTTCTTTTGGTTACTGTGCTCTTAAGTAAGTGATCTGCAAATACCTATTGTGAGCAGCTAATTAGTTCTGTAGATGGCATCATGGGCATAATCCAAGTCTGAGCTGGTTTTCTCTTTGGGAAAAACACATTTGAAACCTGAACTCGCCACAGTCGCGCTTTGTGGTAAACAAATGTTCTATCCTGTATAGATTCACCAAGTATCATTGAAATTAAATGTGGTTTAGCAGTCCAAATATGTATAACCCTATAAGCAAGCACACACTGTTGTGCATTTAAAAGACGCTGCTCTATATGTAAACTTCTAAAAAGCAAACTTCATTATTGTTGTACTGTAACAGGCTAATCATGCTAAGCTAGGGAGGTTGCCAATGTTGTTCAGTTTGCAGCGGTTTTAGCTCTTAAACAGCAGTATAATTCCTGTTTTGGCTCTTTAATGACCTTAAATTCAGAGGATCGGATGCCATTTGAAAAAGAAATGTGTGTACTGCACAACATATTGGTATTTCCCTTACGAACATTCACTGTGGTTTCCTATGGCTTTATGCAGTAACCATGCAGTTTTGTGCGGTTTTACTATGGAACCCCATGGCACTTTGGTACTACCCATAGTTTTACTATGGTTTATCCATAGCACTTCATGGTAGCTGTAGTTCTACCATAGTTTTCATATACATATACCACTCCATAGTTACCCAAAAAAACATGAAAACCATGGTTATTTAATCATAGTAAAGCATGATTAATTTTCGTAAGGGTTCCCCACAGGACACCATAGCAGTGGTTTTGTTTTTAACAGATTAAAGCCAGCCCTCCTAATATGAGGAAAATGACATGATCTCAAGGGTTCATTAAAAGAATCCGGTCTGATACACTCATTTTAACTTCAGTGTGAATGATCAGGCTAAGTTGCTCTAGGCTGAATAAGCAGGAATGTGTGACATCATAAAAACAATTGAGTTAACATTGGCTTTTCCTATATATTGACTTCACTGGTCAGTAAAGTGAAAGTGACCATTTGTCATACGTGAACACACCACAGCACACAGTATGAACAGCATGAAATTCTTCCTCTGCATTTAACCCATTCACCAAGTGAAGCAGGGGGCAGCTACAAACACGGCGCCCGGGGAGCAGCTTGCTCAGGGTACCTCAGCAGTGCCTAGCGATCTTGGGAACTGAACCCGGACTTTCTGGTCACAGGGCGAATGCCCTAACCACTAGGCCACCATATTAACATTAACACTGTTTACATACTAAAACTCTTTTCAAAATGTGAGGAGAATGAGTCTGTGCATGAGATGGGGCCCTTTAAAGAACAGGAATCTCACTAAGCATGCTTGTGTTCATTGAATGTAAACAGCTTAGTTGGCAGTTTGACTTTCAAGTACCATAAACTGATCCGATGAAGCTAAGCCAAGACTAATGTTTAAAAGTATGTACACTATGTGAGGCTCACAATGTTCTTTTGTGTATCTGTTTTTCCAGCACCTTGTTTAGCGCCATTGGGGTTCAAGGAAGCCTGTACTGTTCCTGGGACTGAGGCTCGTATGTCCGAGACCAGGTCCTCATGGTACAGGCCATTATAAGCGGAGTGCAATGTCCATCCTCTTAATGCTTAATAGCTTTCTCCTGCTTGTCTGCACCTCAAACATGCCCTTGGCCTGCTATAGTCGGACTATTGTAAACATGGTTAGCAGCAGCTTTACTCTGTTGTTTTTTTTATCCAGTCGTAGGTTATGAGCCCAGCCAGCAGGAGACAACCGTCTGCCTTTATGTGATGGACATTCAAGCAATTTCTGCCCATTAACTGTATTTATTAAAACATTCTTAAACAAATGACATCACTTTTCTACACCGTCCTCTTCCTTTGCGATGCGGTTTTCCCAGCATCGTACCAACTTTTTAAAGCCATCAGGAAGAAATGCTTCTGTTTGAGGGTGTAGCCACTGATGCACCCTCTTTCTCGTCATCATCGCATGAAATCTTCTTTGAGCGGTCCAAGAAGGTAGAAAAATCCTTGCATTTACTTAGTAGTTTAGCAAATAGCATTTTGTTACAAGTACTGAATTCTGGAAATCCGTTTTGACTAACTATCAATAACAGTAGCGAACATTTTACAGTCTTCTGTTCAAAACACCCTTCAGGGAATATTTTCTGAAGTGAAAGTGGAGTCAGCGGCACTGAGGTCTGTTGTTTAGCCAAATATGTTAATGCAAATTTCCTACCCTCCGTTTTCTCCTTTGTGTACTGGAACTGGGAACGTCTGTCATAAGATGAGCTGATGCTCAGACTGCTGTTTTTAACAATAAGCCAGTTTTGTCCTCATCTTTACTGTAGTGGTACATGCAGCTTTGGCCACCAGAGAGCGCTGTAAAATGGGTTTGCTCACTTTCCACTTTCCTTTCTCTATGTGCCAGATATGAGAGCATTTCTTGGAGTAAGTTGTGTAATTTGGGGTGTATGGTAGAATGTTGCTTAGGGCCTCCAAATAACAGTCCCACATGGTTTTCTTTTCTTTTTTTTCTTTTCATTAATTTATTTCTTCAATTGCTGCATGTGTATAATAATTTTATGCTGTTTTTGCTTCTACCAAACTTGCAATGGATACGTTTACGTTTACGGCATTTAGCTGACGCTCTTATCCAGAGCGACGTACATCAGCACTTAAGAATTCCACAACTGTTTCTTCTAAATCTGAGGCAACTGTTTAACCAAGATACTGCAGTCAGAGCATCTATACAACAACTGTCCAAATAATAACTAGCCAACTACCCAACAAAACATAAGCCCTAGAGAAGAACGTAAGTCAAGGAAAATTATTATTATTTTGTTTAAATAAGATAGATAGATAGATGTAGACAACCTTGGGAGTCTTGTGAACACATGTATTAGACATGCAGCAGATTTTAATGTTTCAGAGCTTTGCTCACGTTTGAATCTCCAAACACACACTTGGCCCATTATGGACTATATAGTGTTCATCTGTTTATCAGTGCACTTAGGTTACAACCTGTCATGTGGCAGCGTCTGCCTTCAGTTAATTTGATTCTAGCACCAGTCAACTTCGTCCATCTTTATTATGTCCTGGAACAGAGGTCCTGATAAGTATGTGGGAGGATTTGATGACTGACTTTTAAAAATCTAGTCTTGCAGATAAATTCTTGATAGAAAGTTGTTTTGAATGTGATTGTAATTTCTGGACCCTCAAAACCAAATATACACAGAATGTCGAAATTTAACATAAACATGTTAAAGTTCATTTACTTCTATTTGTATGAATATTTCATGTGTATTTGTGAGAGTCCTGCTTTGGTAAATATCGGCCCCCTTAAATTTTTATTAAAAATGTAGCATTTAGTCTTGTGTTTAAATGCCTGTTTTGTGAGGCGCACTTATGACATTGAGCTTTAGATTATTTGTACATGACCATTATTCAATCTTTCTTTAGACCCAGACAAAGAGAGGTTTGTTTCTGTTGAGAATAGCTGCCCTGTATTGGGTCTCATACTGCACCCCCCGCCCCACCCGCTATCGTTACAATGAACAAATCCTTGCTGTAGGCTCAGATATAAATATATGGCTTCTTTGGGACATCACAAAAACAATGAATTCAGGAAAGGACTGTAACAGCTACATTTGCAAATGGTACAAGGTATAAAATTATATGTCATTATTACTAAAGCAGATTTTGTGATTTCACATGAAATTGCACCTAAACTTGCACCTATTTTGGAGGTGCTTTTTCTTAATGCATTGAAAAGAAACTATCAAGTGAACCTTGCTTGCAACATTATAAAATGTAACATGCCCGCAAAAAGGTGTGTGTGTGTGTGTGTGTGTGTGTGTGTGTGTGTGTGTGTGTGTGTGTGTGTGTGTGTGTGTGTGTGTG
>JBBPDH010000037.1:28690060-28709021 GCA_037974565.1 Clupeocharax schoutedeni
GGTACCTCAGAGGTGCCTAGCGGTCTTGGGAATCGAACCCGGACTTTCTGATCACAGGGCGAATGCCCTAACCACTAGGCCACCAGCTGCCTAGTGGGAGTGGCTCTTATCAAGCTATTTATGGTTAAAGATGGCTGATGGCATTCAGGGGCAGATTATTTATTAATAAACCACAACAAGCAATAAATGTCATTTTGTATAACTGATCCAAGCTTTATTGTGTTGGTTTGTTTGAGTTTTTCACACTCTCTCTCCGACACACATTATGGAGGTGACTCGACCAGCCTCATGTGTTTCTCCCCATATATTAGAGGGGACTCAACCACAAAAATCTGTTTTTCAATACTCCTGATCAACTGGTCAGTTATATGCCAATATTTTCCAACTGTTTATTCCCTGACCTTATTTCAGACAGCAGGCAACTTTTTGTATCTGTGTAACCTTTTGAGGTATTAAAACCACTGGGTGTCTTGCTGTGGACAATTTCACATCAGACCCCTCTGAATATTTGCATCTAAACATTTGCGTTATTCAGAAAATTCATAGAATTATTCTTTCTATCACATGAATATATGCCTACACAACACTGCCTGCAGCGCTGAGTAACTTACACTCATGGGGTGTGTGTGTGTGTGTTCGTCTCCGTGTCATAAGTCTGGGAATCCACCGTGCTCCCGCAATCCACTTTTACCATCCAGGCTAATTTCTGCCTGTAATCAGATTACTGCCTGTGAACTGTCTTAGTGCCTCTCTCTCTCTTTCTCTCTCCCTCTCTCCCCCTGTTTGTGTGTGTGATTGGTCTAACCCTGGACGACTGTGTGTGTGTCTGCATTTCCATCACACTGAGTTCGGTGTTCATAGCTGTCTCTCTCTCTCTCGCTTGTTCTGTCCACCTCTGCCTGGACTCTTTCTCCTTTTTATAAGCAGGACTCTTTGTCCCTTTCATTTTTTTGCATAATTATAACAGTTTTTACCTCTGAAACATGTTGAAGAACCAATGGATTACTAATTACCTCAGCCATGTCGCACACTGTGCCCAAGGTAAGAGCCCTGGTCCCTTTTACCCAGTGACCAGACGGCAGGATGGCAACTTGGTTGCAGGATTGTTTTGGTGCCAGAATGAGAACGGAATGAGTTGCAGAGAGTGATGGATTGATTGGTCCATTGCTGGGCTGTGATGGAGCAGATTTGAGTTGAAGCAGGCTAGCTTTCCTTTCACTTTAATTTCAGCAGTTTTTAGGCTACTGCGGATATTGCAAGAAAAATGTATGTTTTCCTTGCATGTGCAGTTTCTAAATATAGCTGCTGAGAATGGGAGAAACAGAACTCTGCGTATCGGTCACAATTTTGGTGCTCAAATCAGTGTGCATCGCCTTACGTGAAAGCAATTAGGGCACGTTAAGTCGGTCAGGAAATGATCAATAAGAAGGTCAGACAGGGATTGTCTGTTTGCATAGGGCTTGCATAGATATGGAATATTAACTGATAACTAAGTCTTTTACTTCTGTGGTTCTGGCCTTCCTGTCAACTTTTCACGCCAGCTCATGTATGTTGACACCATGTAAGCATGTGGGAACTGTCTATTATAACAGTTGTCCTTTCAACAGCACAAGCAACTCTCTCTCTCTCTCTCACTCTCTCTCTCTCTCTCTCTCTCGCTCTCTTTTACTCTCTCTGCCGCCTCAGTTTCTCTTCAGAGAGCCACGTGTGCTTCTGAAGGAGGTTGGCACTCTTGGAGAGAGAGATCTATTTTTCACCTTGTCCGTCCCTGCCAGTATTTTTAGAAAATCCCTCATTCCTCCCGTCGTTGGGCCGTTGGTTTGTGGCAGTCAGCATCCTTAAGCTTCTAGCTGGCACCTACACAAAACAGACCGTTCTGCCCTGCATCTGCTTGTTCAGCTTTGTGTTGATCCACACACTGTTTTTACCCCTTAGGCCCACATTACAGTGGAATTATCTGTGTGGGTGGAACATGTGTTTCTCAGGAGCCCAGAACCGATTCACCGTGCATTTTTAGTGTTTTCTCTGCTCCATCACACCTGATTCAACTAACTTTGCTATTTAACAAGCCCTTCGGGAGTTGAGCTGGGTCTGTTAAAGCAAAGAAAACATTGAAATGTACAAGGCAGGACTACTCCAGTACTTAACTCCAGGAGTGGTCTCATATCATTTTTATTATCTAAAAATGCTCAAATTGTTATACAGTCCAGGGTTGGTGTCAAGTTGAAGTTATATCTTAGGCTAAGACGGGAGTTGATTTTGTCCATTCAAAATCTAACCAACATATCTAATATCATGCAATATATTCATTTTGTGGCAAATGAAATTTAGGTTCATTTAGGCTGTTTTAGGCCTTATTTTTTTTTTTTTTTTTTTCTCCCCGGCCTGTCAGTAACACAGATTAGGCCTTATTATTTCTTTAAAATATTTCTTTAAAATTAGTGTTACTTGTGATACTGAAAGATTTGATTAATTATAGTTACGTGTATAAAGTTAAGGGGAAACATCTGCGATGGAACAATCATTAAGTGTTTTATGAATCTAATTAAATTTCACTCCTTTGAACCAACAATTTGTCAATTTGTAAAATTTTGCCAAATTTTGGCAATTTGTAAAAAGAGGTTTTCTTATGAAAATGATGGCATGAAACATGGATCTGGCTAAGCCTTTATTATTGGTACGTCTGTAAGTTAGGTTGAATACATGAAGTTAGGTCAGGGCTACAGTATTTTATTGGTGGGGACGGTGTGATTAACAATAAATAAATAAATATTTTGACGTCTGCATTGCACAGGTGTTGCCATGGGAAGTAGCAGCTGTGCTTTAAGTGCGGAGTCTTCCAGAGCTACTCGTGTGTATCTGCTGTTTTGAGGTTTAGTTTGTAAGGGGCCCCCCGTCTAATAAAAGGTTTAAGATGTTGTCTATACTGGGAGAGGTCTTTATGGCTGTTTTACGCAGTTAAAGTCTAGCTGTGAGGTGGAATATTCTCAGAGTTCATTCGGTTTGTGCACTTTGAACACTTGCTAATCCATTGTATTTTGTTTATTTTTTTGTTGTGAAAATGAATGTGCACTTAGCTACAAACATGACTATGACAAAAGAACCCATCACATTTTCCCCGGGTTCATCTGTCTTTGTAAGGCGACTTCTGGGGTGAAATATTTGCTGAGATGTTACAGCCAGCCTTATTTAGACATTGTATGCAGCTTCTCCTCCTGCAGAGTGAAGAATGGGAGTTACCCTTCCAAATATTGTCTGAATTTTGTTTGGTTTTTCTCTCTTTACAGGGCTGGGAGTTGAGTCATCAGTTCAATTCTGTAACCCTGCACTGCTACAAAAAGAAGCGCTGAGGTGTGTGATGATTTTTATCAAGCTTTTTTTCATTTCGTTTTCCCTCCTCTCTCAAACACCTCTGATTAATTGAGGTAGAGCCATCACCTGTAGCTAAAGACTGTACTGTCAATGCAATAGGCTGCACAGAAAGCATGTTGACAGAGACTTTCCACCTTGATGTGAGAGCCAGCACGCCACAGCTTATTGGCCAAACTGGTGGTTAAATGACAAATCGGTTCTCAGCACCAGTGCAACAATGTGAACCGCCAAATTTTTTCTTGTGTCAGAATTTTAGCTGGAAGTGCTAAAGGTCAGTAGACATGGTTTGGATAACCCATGGCCTGTTAATGACTCGTTGTGGTTTCCTTGTAAATCTCAGTTTAAAACCAGTTGGGGACTGACTTTGTCGTTGCTGTGCCTTTAAGACAGATGTTTGTAAATGATCTCTGTTCTGATTGGTTGCCCTGCATCATTGTTTAGTCCTGCACAGTGGTTTAGTGGATGGCTGGATGTGTGGTCTCACAGACGGTACCACACTTTGAGCATTTTTCCTTCAAAAATTACTGAACTTAAAAAAAAAAAATCCCTCAAAAAATACTGCAAAATTGGAAGATGATGTAATCAGGCACCCCTGGGAACATAGGATTAGCATTTGAAAATATGACTGATCATCAGCATCGAACACGTAACTTGATTTCAGAAGCTCTATGTTCCCAAGAATTGTCCCATCATCGGGTGATTGCGAGCTTGGTTCCTGGCGATGTTGCGGTCATTTGTAGCAAAGTGTCCTAAAGACCACAATTGGCCTTGCTTTCTCTGGATGGCACTGTTTCTCCCCTTCATTCAGTGTGACTGTCTAATGTGAGAGTGCTTTAGCTGACTTAACAGAAGTAGCAGTTCTCCTCCACACACCGTTTGATTTAGCTTTAATGGCAGTTAAAAAGATCTGTTGGTGCCACATGTGTTTTGGAGGAGGCACATACTAGACTTCCCCTCCTAGTGGTGTTTAACATTGACTAATCATGTGCACAAATTTCAGATAATGGTGATGTCCGTGATAACAGATGCTTATTGTTGTGGTAGTTATTCTTGGTAGTTACTTTTGACTACTGGTTGTCTTATGCTTCATTAGCAAACAAATGGAGTTGTGTATTGGGATGTGCAGTAATTGAAGTGCCCTGTTTACAAGGGGCAAGCAAGGTGCTATGCTAAGGTGGAACTCAAATGATGCTGTATAAATAGCTTAGCTACTAATCTATTCCTGTGGCAGAACATTCAGAGTCCCCGACACTGTCCGCTAATATTTCCTAAAATATCACACAAGAGCACGGGGTCGACACAGGACTCCAAAACAGCCCTCATCTATTACTCTTAAGATAGTCTTAGGCTACAATTTGAACTGGAAATTGTGGGTACTGTTAAGCACACAGTATGTTGAGACATCTTGAAGATGTCCCCCTCTGGTTGCTTGAAATGTAGCAGATTCAAATGTAGCAGATTCTTGTTTCACAAATGTCCTATGCTATTGGAAAGCATAGAATATAGCAAATGATTTGAAACTCCAAAAGCACGTTTTTTGTATGTGTTTTCTGTAATTACTTTCCTTCCTTTTTCAGACTTCCAACAAACCTTTCTCTTGAAGACAAGGACACACTAGTTAGGAGTGTCACAGACATTGATGCCAAACTCCTTGCTGTGCTGCCTAAAGGTGAGCAATGCTAAGTCTAAACCACTAATCTTTAGTTAAAGAAGTTTAAAGGGATTTTGGAGATCCTCACTGAGCTCTTTTATGTAGTTTCAGAGCTAAGGAAGCATTTTGAAACCGCTGTGAAAGGTGAACCAAAAATGAATAGGTGAGTTTCCTCCATCTTTTTAGCCGTAGGTGTTTCAGCAAATACTGAAACTTTGGTTATTAACATAGTAACTTTTCCAGTTCACAAGCAAAAACACCTAAAATAAGTCCCTATTCCCTTGCAGAAAAGAGAGGATTGCACGAAGGCTGGAGGGCATAGAGACTGATGTTCCATCTGCACTTGTTTCAAGCTTGCAGCATGCACCTGGCCTGGTGACCAATAGGTTGCTAGAGGAGGACACGCCACGCTATACACGAGCTTCAGACTCCAGTGAAGCAGGCATTACGGGTAAGATTTAATGCTGAACAGGCTCCCAAAAAACTGTTTTTGTTTAAAAGTACAAATAATTTCTCTGAAAGAGTACAGTGCCACATTATGTTACTAAAGTTGTCAGTAGTTTTTTTCATTTAGCACCATTACCATACTCTTGCAGGTATATCATAACCTGGTATAATGTATCCTGCTCACTCTGTCCTCTTATGCTGAGGGCAGAGTCAGATTATGTGGCATGGGAACTAATTGTACCACATTCTCAGGGACATGCTGAGATTTAAAGGGGACATATTATACAAAACTCAGTAAAAAATAAAAAAATGTATAAAAGGTCTATGGGCTGTACAAAACATGTTCATGAGGTTCTTTGCACAAAATCACTCTCAGATCTCACTAGCTTTATTCTTTATAGTCCATTTCATTAAGAGCTGTTTCAGGGCTCTGCCCCCACCGATCCCATGCTTACAAAACTAAACGTACAGTCTTGTTCATATTTAACTGCAATAGAAACGTAAGTCATTATTTGAAAGTACTTATATCTCCCTCATCTGCTGACTTGTCATGGACAGCAGGTACAGATCCCCCACGACGCTGAAGTTAGCTTCTTATTTGAATTTTTCGTTCCACCTTAAATAGCAGTATTGACCATCAAAAATGAAGCCACAGTTCGGTTTTCTTTGTCTGGGAGAAAGTGTAGTGTTCTTTGCAGCAACAACACAACTCATGTGTAATTTCCCTTTGCCTGTAGCCACAGCGCTCGGCTTATCCGTGCTCGTAAAACTAGCAGACAAAATGGCAGTTCTTCAGTGTATCTAGTGGGTGTGGTGTCGACTGATGAGGGATGGTTCTATGCAAATTGGCCCAGTATTGTGTCACACTGGGCCCTCCATACAAACGGCTCATTTTGAAAGGGACTGAAACTGTGATGATGTCTTTTATGTGAGCATGATTTTGTGCAGAGAACTTCATGAACATGTTTTGTAGCCCATAGACCTTTTATAGCTAAAGTGAGTTTTGCATTATGTCCCCTTTAACACTTGCCCACACATCAGCTAGGTAATAGGACAGTTCAAGTGAAGTTGTATATTCATTTTAATGTAATGTATAATGTCATTTTTATATCATATATACATGTCCCTGTACTCCTGGTTGTGTATTATTTAAATCTGAAACTTCAACAGCCCATAGTGACGGACTGCTGTAATTCCTTTTTGCTTCAAAGCTGGCAATGAATCCACAAAAGTCCATCTTGTGTATTTTACTGTCCACAGTAAGGCGCTACAGTCATGATGAGCTAGAGGCTCCAGGAAGGCAGTCTAGGCCACGTACGCGACCCGACAATCAGCCTCCTGCCCATTCTGACCCGGTCCCCAACCCGGGCGGACCTGACCCGGCCAGTCTGAGTTCCAAAGCTGAACGGATTGCTCGCTACAAGGCCGAGCGACGGAAGCAGTTATCAGAGCGCTATGGGATCCTTCTCGACCAGGAAGCGGATATGGATTACATACCAAGATCTACACGAGCGCGGAGGGAGTCCGACTTGTCAGACAAACAAGCTCCACCTGACAGGGGGCGGGGTGAGAAACAGGATGTGTGGCGAAAGGAAGAGGGCCATGAACGAATCACCAGCAGGTCAAAATTCAGCAGCTCTGGGATGGGGCGGGTTTCCATGCCAACTGATTCGGCCCCTGTCTCCGCCTCTTCTCCTCCCAAGGAGAAAGTGAGCGCTTACCCAGCCCAAGAGAAGGACCAGCGGAGCTTGGCTGCAGAGCGAGAGAGAGAGAGGGCAATGAACCTGGAGAACTACAGGAGAACGCCAGACAGAAGTCCTAGACCTCGGCCACAGGAAGCTTCGGTCACCATGGAGATGACTCCTGCCCAAACGGCGGCCAGAGCCGTTCCTGTGGGGGCAGTGGTCAGCTCTCCACGAACGGCACGCCGTGCCTCACTGCCCTCTGCGCGGTATGGCATCTCCCCTGGAGACCTGTTCATTGAGCAACAGGCACAGAACATCCTTAGCCGACAGGGGTGAGTCCATGAGCTTCCTCGCCTTTTTTTCTTTATCTTTCTTAATTCAATCTATTCCAACTTTAACCATTATGATAAAGGTGGAGTGGTAAATTCTCTACCCTGTTAAAAGGCAAGCAAAGGCTGTAATCTCCAGATAACAGGTGTTTGTGAATGATTTGGTCATCATTAACTCAAGTGCACAAGAAACGTTTTCATGTTTACAGCACTCTTCTCTGCTAGAAACATCTGTTGTTGTTGCTTTAGAGAGTAAATGTGATCGTTATTTTTGCTCTTCCTTACAAGTTAGGAACACTCGGGATCCCTTTCTGATAGTAGCTTGGTGGTCTCTGTAGTTCACATGTTCTCTGCAAAAGAATGTTATGTTTGAATAACTTTCCTTCTTAGGCACCTGACCTTACACACTGCCATCCTGGAATCACCACAGCTCTCAGAATCCCACCTCTTATGCAGAATTTAAATGGGCTTTTTTTTATTTGAGCTTGTTGGATGGTAAACATACTGAAGTATCATACTAAATGTTATGTGCAAACAGTTTTCCTCTCTGCCTTTCAGAGTGAGATATAGACCTAATTGCAGAATGGAAATGTATTTTTGAAAAATTAACCATTTTGGTCTAATCTCATGGTATTTGCTGGACTAAGCAAGCTCTTGTTTACTTGGACATATGCAAAATAACAAATCATAAAGCATTCAGCACCTCAGTCAAACCCCCCATGACCTGTCATAACCTGTCCACACAGTTTATTGGCTAGGCAGGAGAATAGGCAGTAAAATTAGGGGTAGTCTTTGTGGTCTTGAGGAACGGAGGTAGACTTATCGTCTTGAGTTCCACGCTGAGATGGATATTTCCTAGTCTTGTGGCATTTACACACTTTTTTGCCTGATTCCAAAATAAAGGCTGGATATCAGTTCCTACATACTGATGTAAGCAAATAATGAAAAAATATTAAGTTAACTTTGATTTTATTTCCCCCTTAAGCTTAGATGATTACCCATAAACAAAGATTTCTTCCCAAACTGTACATTCTGAATGTTTGTTGGCGAGCTGCTCTTTGCTGGGTAATGCTGAAGTGTGCCCCTGTGAGTATGTGGGTAAATGCTGAATAGAGTGTATTTTTGTGAAGTCAGGAATGTGTCAAAGGAGAGTAAGGAGAGTATTGGAGTGCAAGGGGTGGACTGTAATCATTGCATCAGTAAGACCTTCACTTTACCTCACAGTGAAGCTTTTATTTATTTATTTGATCATTTCGTTTCTGTGCCAGAATCCTTTATATGGCACGATCCATGCACATGTGTAGTAGTAAACCATTTAAGTGGTTTATCACATCCATATGTATTTGCTACCTTAATTAGGGTTAAAATAACCGACAACTTATATTTGTCACCCGATCTACTGTAATGATTCGGAAGTCAGCGTTCTATTTATTGAGATACGGGCTGATTATGTTGAAAAACATCAAAAATATTGATTTTTCATTTTGTTCTTATAGGAAAGAAAAGGTCTTCAAAATTAATCTCTCAGTTTCATTATAGAAATAATTGTAAAAATGTCCTTAAATTACTGTTTAATCTGAGTTGTAGCTCTCAAATCTTGCAAAAGAATGTCCGAAATACGTGCTGTTTTCGCCTCTCCTCTGAAACGTCACGATCTCAGCTGTCCAAGTATGGTGTTAAAACGTCAATCCCTGATCTTTTTAAACCTATTAAAATGCTTAAATCATGTACACAAAACCTTTTCAGTGTCCAATAGGAAGCCCTGTTCACAGCCTTGTGCCCGCTCACCCCTCGACAGATTAGCAATGTTCTGTGTAGCCTAATGCTAGCGTTTTTTTTCTTTTCCAGAATATATCTCCCCACAAAGATCGGGTTTAACATTTGTATTTTGGGTCAACAAAATTGCTGTGTGATTGCTTTTTGGTATAAGGTTATTGTCAAGATAATGTAAAATAGCTAAAGCTTAAACTCAGTGGACGTCTCCAATTTGCGCTCTGCTGCTGCCAGCAAGATTGTAACTTGACAACCGTTTAAGATGCAGCTTTGACCAAGATATCATTTTAAAGCTTATTTGCTCATCTTTTTAATGATCCCAAAACCTCAGTTTTGAATTTTGGGTCACAGTGACTCAGATCAGGTCACATTTGTTGTTTGATTTTTAATAAGTTAGAAATGGTCCCTGTACAGCCATACTTGGCTTAGCAAATACGAAGTCAGCTAAATGAGACACCACATGGAAAACACTGGGACTCAAACATAGCAAAGCTTGTATTAGTGCACAATTATGCTTCTTGCTAAGCATTTGTTTTGATGTTTAGTGCCTTTAGGCAAAGTAGATGGCTTAGGGTTGCTGATATATCTGTACGTATGCTGCTCCTAAGTTTTTCTAAGTAATGGTGACACTCTAGAGGTGGAGGTCTGCACTGCTGAAGTCAGTACTCCGAAAATAAAGTCCCATGTATGACGAGTTATTTTGTATGTGATTCTTTGACAAGAGCCTAAGCGATTGCTGTTCTTGCTCATAGGCCCTTGTTTCCTTGAAGACTGCCTTTAACCCAACATTAAACCATTAAAGAATGAGCACAAAGTCAAACATAACGTCACCTTAATGCTTTATTTAGATACTATGATAGGAGAACAGTTCTATTTACTTCTTTTCTAAGCTGCACTATTTTGGCTGATGTTCTATAGCTTGGTGTCTCGCTCTCAAAGTGAGTGGTCTCTGCTGAAAGACTTGGACGCTGACACAAACTCAGTTATCAGCTGGCCCTCCAGGTACCTGAGTGCCGGGTGTGTAACCCCATGTAAACCACGGAACTGCTAACTTGGACTCTCCTAACTGCGTTTGTCCCCTTTCTCCTATGTATATTGTATACATTCAAAGAGATGAATGTACATCATAGGTAGTCTTCCTTCCTAACAGTCTTTTTATTTAATATGATCTGAGTTTTCCATTCCAACTGACACACATGCCATATCTAGAACAACTAATTTTCAGCACCAATCTCCCTGCCGTCCCTCACCCCCATTCACCCATTCAAAATATTAAAACAGGCCTGTATTCACTGAGGATGCAGTAAATGAAGTTTGAGTACTGAGGATATTAAAGTAGCACCCTCTAATAGCCTTTCATACTAAAACATTGATCTCATCATTTCACACATCTTTTACAAATATACAACTAAATGTTCCTTGACTCTGGGTTGATGTGTTATCCACTGTCCATGCAGAAAGCAGTGTTATCCAATTCTTACTTGAGACTTTTTATTTAGCATTGTTTATGAATTTTCTTCTCGGGAACAGCTGTGAATTTACCCCAAGCTTGACAGTGATACAGTGCAGCTGTGTATCAGTTTTATTCATGTGTTCCAGCATGTTAGATTTGAAACAATGTTGCAGAGCTGAATGTCTGCTTTATTTTGGCTGTTGCAGCTGTTTTGATTGAATCATTTGGGAATCATAGTCCTTTTGAAACACAATCCCTCCATTTCAGCAGGCTATAGGTAATTGAAAGTGTTCATAATTGTGGTCATTTTTAGCAAATCTATACATCACCTCTTGAAACCTGTGATCAATATTAGCTTAGTCATCATTTGTATGGTTTTGGCGATTGGACAACTGCAAGGTATAGCTCCATTCACTGACTTGAGAAACTATCTATGGCACCATATTTCACAGAAAATCTAGTGTGCTTTGGATTATAGATAATCTTTCTCCAACCACCCCCCTTACACACTTCTGCTCCTTCAGAGCTCCCCCAAACCTGTTAGCTGTGAATTTAAACAGGTATGAACTAAAGCCCTGGTGGTGGTAAAATGAGCATTCTAATTAGGGATGCACCGATTGCAATTTTCTTGGCCGACTCTGATTACCGATTTTTTTTGTAAGTGTGATCGGCCGATACCGATTTTTCCGATACCGATTTTTTCCCCAGATAACAAGATTAGAGCTGCTGGGTTTCAACTTTTTTAATGTAACGTGGTAGTTGCTTTTCCTGTTCACTGGTTACTTTTATAAGAGTGACATATGATAGTGGCAGCTCTACAGCTAATACAAACAAAAATCTAATTTTCTTTAATATAAAGCTTTTTTTCATAACAAAATATCTTTACAAATTTAAATAAATAAAATGTAATACATAAACAAATAAATAACCCCCCCAAAAAAAGATCGGCTTGAAATCGGCAGGCCGATCAGGCCAAAAATTGGCCATTTCCGATCACTGGCCGATCAATCAGTGCATCCCTAATTCTAATTCATTACACACTTAATACTCAAAAAACCTATATTTGAACGAGAAACTGCATTTTTTAAAAGTAACATATGTTGCCAAGCATGTAGGCTTTAGCTGATTACTGAGACATCATTGTCATCTTCTGGGTATATATTGAACTGCAATAATAAGTACTTATTAATTAGAAAATGTTAAAGTTCTTCATGAGTGCCTGTGTATTTTTTTGGGGTTGCCATATATTTTAGAGGCCTGTAAAATGCTATTCAGCCCAGCTCTAGATATTGGTTAATTCAGTTCCATCCAGCCATTAGAAATCTTTAGATTTGTTATGCTTTTTGTTTGTATTTTAGTGAAACCTGGATTTATTTTTTTCACGTTCCATTAGTTTGCATGCTGAAAATTTTACTTTTGTAATTTCATGGCTTTGTTTCAAATCTGATATTCTGGAGCACAGTTATGGGAACATTTGTAACTGTTCTGTTGATAGCAGACTGCACTGTATGCTATACCTGGTTATCTGTTTTGGCTAAATGGCTGGTAAACCAGTAAAAAGTTCTGGCCTATATAATTTCATTCTTTAGTCTAGTTATTGTTTTTGTTTGAAACATTTGGTCACATCTCATGGTACAATACACATTACAAAATCTAAATGTTGGATCAGCCAATGATTCTTGGATATTGACCATTAAGAATTTGCTAGACTGTTGCATTTTAAAATACGTGTAAGTTTAAATTTCTCTTTTATCCCTTCACCAAGAATACGAGTGAGAGAAAGACGTACAAGGGAGGACAGCTTAGGACGGGCATCTGATTCCGGATCAGATGCATCGTCGACCAGACGTCACCCTACAGTTACTCCTCCATATTTGGCCCCTCACTCTGAACCCCCAAACCAGTTGCGTACACGAAGTGCAGAACCTCCAGAACAACAGCAGAACCTTATTGCAGAACCCCGTCATCACCATCGAGCACAGAGTGCTGAACGCCTGCGATACCATCGCACTCAGAGCACAGAATTAACTGGCAATCAGCGCACACCCTCCGGTGAACCCCAGAAGAACCAGTTTACATCAGATGTAGAACCTCATGGAGTACATCCTAGCACCATGGGTCACCAAACCAATTATAAGCAAGCTCAACAGCCTTCATCCAGGTATATGGACATCAAGCAACCTTCTCAAACATATGAACCTCCCCAGCAGTCTTACCATGGATACAGGGACATTCAGCAACCACAGCCTGGCACTGGGAATGTACTACAATCTGAACCAAAACATAGAGACACCCATCAACCAATGAAATTTGGTAGTGTCACTCACCAACCTGCTAATCAACTACCACCCAAATATGAGCATGCCTTGCATGCATCACCAGGTCATGGACAGACCCAGCAGTTTGTACCCAGCTACACTCATGGTCCACCTATACCTTATTGTCCCACTGAAGATCTTCCTCCTACATATGGGAAAGGTTCCCACTCTGGTTTGGCCTACCGACATAGGCAACTGCCTGCACCTTTGAATGGAGATACTGTTCACTCTTCACCTGGACCTCCTAAAATGCTTGAATCTCATGAGCCTCCAGATCCCCAGTGCCATCAAGCCATACAAAGATTGGTACCAAGTAGGGAAGGTGTGGAAAGCAGGCATAAAGCTGGTGCTGATCATATTGAGCCTATCCAAAGGGAAGGCAGAGCGACATCTAAGAGGGATGCCCATTCAGAGGGCTTGCTGAAGAGTAGAAAGGCTGTGCTGCCTTCTGAAATCCGTCGCAGGGAGAAGAGTGTAGATGACACCATGCAGAGATGCACTGAAGAAGCCTTGGACAGTCAGAAAAGTAGAAGGATCAGCCAATTAGAAGAGACTAAGGAAAGAGTTGGGGGGCAGATTAGGCAATTAGATGAGGCTGTGGACAGAGGCAGAAGACGGCTCAGTAACTTGGAGGTGAGAGAAGGGCATGATGAAAGGAGAGTCAGGCAGGTAAGGGAGGAAGAATTTAGTGGCAGAGGAGAGAAGAGGATCAGTATGTTGCAGGAGAAAGCAGGTCAAGATGAAGGAAGAATCAGTCAGTCAGGAAGGCTGGATGGCAGGAAGAACATGAGTGGAGAAATGTTTGAAACTGCCCACAAGAAGATAGACGAAATAGAGGAGAGACAGGGAAGGGATGGTGACAAAATGAACAAGTTAAATGTTAAGCAACGTGTTGAGGCACAGTTTGATGGGAAGGCAGGTATGGTACAAGACAATTTACCTTGGGATGGCAGAAGAGTTGGCCAAATAGGAGATGCAGAAACGCAAGTTAAAAATCCAGAATCAGAGGGCCCAGATAAAAGAATGAGTCAAGTAGATGTGAAAGATGCACAGATTGGACAAAGAATTGGCCAATACTATGACACGGATCTGAAAGAAAATAGGACTGTAAACCAGTTAGAAAAAGTGGAAGGTGAATGTCATAAGGCTATGTCAGATGGATTTGGTAGACGAAGGAGGATTAGCCAGTCAGAAACTGATGAGGGACAAGTCAGACGCAGAAGGATAAGCCAGTCGGAGGATGATGGGAAAGGACGTAGGGTACATAGAATCAGCCAGTCGGAAAAGTGGGATGGCAGAGATAGAATTGACCAGTCAGGGGATCAGGGACAAGGAGGTGATGGTGATAATAAGCTGCATCAAAACCAAACAGAAGCCATGGACACCATGCCCTCATCCCAGCAGTCCAGTGAGTCTTCAAATCAGAGGTTGTCAGAAGTAGGTGGGTACTTGCAAAGAGGCTCTTCCCTACCTCAGGCACGCCACAGAGGAAGCAGAGATGCTGGTGACCTCAAACCAAAAATCAGGACTCGTTCCATGTCAGATATTGGAGTGACTCAGCGTTCCGCAGCATTCCGCAGTCTCGAGCGTGCAGCAAGTCGAGAGTCTATGCCAATTGGGATAGGGCTTCAAGCCAGGGAGATGGGCACCACTAATGGTGAAGTGGGAACCTTGGATACAAGAGTTTCTGTGGCGAAGCTCAGACATTCCTACTTGGAGACTGCCTCTGGACGCAGGCCTGAACTGTACGCGGGCGTAGTGCTTGCCATGTTTACACAGATACTCACTAGTTAAATTCTTCCAGTGTGGAGCGAGTAGCATTGAATTTGAAGGCTTTGGTTTTTAACATTGATAAAGAGCAAAAACTAAAGGTGCACTAATTCAGGTTTTCTTAGGATAGGAGCCTGAAGATATGCATAAATATTTTGGAACAACATTTGACTTTGTAGCTTGTTTTTGTTTCCATTGTTGTCATAAAGAGTGGTATATTGTGCAAATTTCTTGGTAAATCTAAATTAGTGTGCCTTTTAACGTGTCGGAAGGATTAACCTAAATCTTGTCTTGCTTGGCTCAAGGGCCATATTACAGAAACTTTCTTTGTAAAATCTTGTCTCACCTGTTTAATCAGAACGATGACTTACATTAGTACTTATTTTACACAGCAGATATTGCAGAATAACATTCCCAATGTTTATGATCTTCTTATAGCAAAAGATTTAAGATAAAAAAGTGTTTTAAGCTCTTGTTTCTAAAGTTGAATTTGGGCAACTTTGAAAATTAGCATAACATATTTACTAGCACTAACTTGCAAATATTGTGGTGAGGTGCCACCACAATATTTTTTAACTTTTATTAACAAAAGTACCTTCATTAAAAAAACTTCAGTTTTGTGTCACCAAAACAATTTTTTGGTCCCACTCATGAATAGCCTAAAAGCAAGATAGCTGAAAAATATTTTCTCATAAAACAAGTGAACATATTTTGAACATTCAGAACAAGTGCTTGAAAAACTGTTAAAAACAACATTCTCTGTAGGCCTTTAACTAAATTTTCAGTGTCCGAATATTCGGTGCATCCCTAGTATAACATTTGGTTTTGCTTTGTCCTATACCTTTGAGAAAAATCTTATCAGATCATCACTAAACTAAAGACAAAGTTTCTGTAATTCAGCTTTTGGGCCTGTTTTTATGAAGTTTCTCAGACTAGGAGTTCAGATCTAGGATCTGTTCTCGTCAGTACAGGCATAGTAAATTAGGGGAGAATTTGACCCTAGATTAGCACTCCTTTTCTGAGAACCTTTATGAATAAAACCCTAATCTCTAACTTGTTTTGTGATATTATATAACATTGTAATTTCAAACTGTTTAAAAAAAGTGAGAAAACCCAAAAATATGATTACTAACCGTAATCAGTTCCTAGAAAACCGTGTTGTGAATATGGTATGGCCTTTATTAAATGCTTGTTGGTGGTGTTTGGGAATTGTTCTGTTTCTGAGCAGCTGCATGATTGGAAATGAAAAAGAATGGACTTATTTTGGTCATATTGCATGGATCTATGCTTAAGTTCTTAAATTGTTTGCTGTGTAATTAATGTGGTTTGGAGGTGACATTTGTCCATGTAATGTCTGAAGTACAAACTGAAGTCATTAAAATTTTATAAAATGTTATTTTTTTATTTTATACTGTTATTTAAACTCTTATATTTTCCCACCCCTCTTTGTCTATTGCCTTCTGTGCCAAGGGAGTCTACGGTAGACTCGGCTGTTACGGAGGCTGAAATGGAAGGGGGTGTTGACCGAGAGAGAGGACCACGCCGGCCCATGCGGTACATTTCTCCTGGTGATGACCGGAAGTCCTCTGAAAGGTTTCGGACTCAGCCGATCACCTCAGCCGAAAGACTGGAGTCTGATAGGTATGGGATGAAAAGGAAGTAAGTGATCACTTTAGATCGTCCTGTACACCTTTTGTGTTAACTTACTTTCAGTATCTCCCTACATGTGTCTAGTAACACAACAGTGAAAGTCCTAGTTTTTAAACTCTTTTCAGATCTGTGGTAAAATAATCAGGAACTCTGGGCCTTAATAATAAAACACAAGCAAATGTAAACTGGTAAACTTTTTGCCTTACCCACATACATTGTGTTAACACCACATATAGAACATTTACCATAAAGTTCCAATAAGTTAACTTACTATTTTAGCCAGCGGTAGGTTTATTCTAACAGCTCTACCAAGACTTTTCTGCAGTGGGAGACTGTAAAAGCAGTTTCTTCAGTTCTCATCTCTATCTGGCTCAGTAAAACAGAATGATAAAGAAAATTGGGTCTTAGCACAATAAGAACAAATAAGCATATTGCAAGAGAAACATTTAAGAAATAAAAGTGCTGACCAAAGTATTCCCCAAACAGTCTGCTAAACCACTCACTGGCTGGTATTATAATGCACAATGGTTTCTTCCAATCTACCAAACAAATCAAGAAATCAAAGGGACCAGAAGTTCTCCTGCCTCTGAGCATTGCTGAATTAAATGGAACGTCTATATGACATGTCCACATTAAATTGTTACAATTCAAGTAAGTGCTTTCATGTGGAGTCATTTTCTTTTTGTTTATTAATTTTATTTATCTCGAGGGAAATTCTTTTGTC
This sequence comes from Clupeocharax schoutedeni, assembly GCA_037974565.1. NCBI lineage: Eukaryota > Metazoa > Chordata > Actinopteri > Characiformes > Alestidae > Clupeocharax > Clupeocharax schoutedeni. Next base: position 28,707,233 of record JBBPDH010000037.1, read on the forward strand.
AACATGATTCAAGATTCTTTGTCACATGCAGTCATACAAGTACAACACACAGTGCAATGTATCCTGAACCGCTCCTTTCGGACTGGGCAAACATTAAAACAATAAGTAAATTTTAAATTTAAAAAATCTGGACATTTCCTGAAACCCAAATAAAGTAAAGAAATTAGTAAACAAGTAAATAAGTATAGATGTAAGTAAAATTTAAAATTTTTAAAAATATATAAATGTAAAGTAACAAACAAGGAGCACAACCAGTTAAGTGAAATTATATGTAGGCTGAAGAATTGTTTATATTATTTATATCAATAAATGTATAAATGTAACAGCGATTTGTTGCAAATGGAATGTTAAAGTGCATTGTGCCATAATAGCACAGCAATATAAAACAGTGTGAAAAGTGACCAAAGTAATGTAAACAGAGTAATTTAACAGACCAGTGACCAGAGTAATGTAAACAATGTAAACAGTGACCAGAGTAATGTAAACAGTGTAAACAGTGACCAGAGTAATGTATAAACAGTGTAAACAATATAAGTAGTGCAAGTATAATATCAAATAACTCTAACAAAGTAACAATATAACGGTCAGATGAAAGAAAATAAATAACATAACTATTAGTGCAGGTTGTTCTGAAAAAGTGATGGTGCGCAATGAATAAAGAGAGTAGCAGCATGTCATGATGGTATGAAACAAACATCCAATACCATACATCTGAGTAATATTGCACGGTTTGAGTGAGCTAGTATTAATGTTACTGAATTATCTGCAGGGTGATAAAAGGTGCCCTGTAGAGTAGGTGATAAATAGGGGATCATATTTGCTTTAGTTTATGCTGATGGTTAAATGTACCTTTTGAAACTTGAGGTGCTCTTTGTATCACAATTTGTACTTATTTCAACATTTCAACATTTTTTTTGGGGTGGGGGTTCTTCCTCTTTAGATCTCGGCTTAGTCCCACAGATCTACAAAAGACGGAAGGTGAGTCTTTAGTGTCCTTTTACTTCTGTTCAAGCCAACGCTGCCAAATGCTTCAAGACGGACTTAACATGAGCAGGATTAGTGAAGTAAAAGCTAAAAATGGAAGGAAAAAACTGAACATGAAAATCCTTTGTTTCTTGCTAGTGGATGAAGAAAAAATGGACGAGCGATCAAAGATGAGTGTAGCAGCCAAGAGGTCCCTTTTCAGGGTACTGGAATATTTGTTCTTTAGTCTCTAAAAATGCTCAAGACTATGTTAAGAGAAGCCAACAACTGTTTGTTGCTCAAAACCTTTGTATATGCAAGACACAAGTAATGCTACTCTTGTGGTCATTGTAAAAAGCAAAGACATGTTTCTCATTTTGGTGCATACCGGAGTCTTTTGTCTTTCTTCTTTCTACTTATTTGTATGTCTTCTGACATGTCTCTCAGGAGCTTGAGAAAACTTCAGAAGGAGGTGTTCCCAAGCCTCGGTCACGTAATGCAGCAGTGGAGAGGAGACTCAAACGGACACAGGACCGCTCACGAACTCAGCCTGTCACCACGGAAGAAGTGGTCATCGCTGCCACGTAGGTCATTCACTTTTGGGCTCACATCTCAAGTAGAGATGAGAATATTGGTCTGTTAGGTCTCTGCTGGTCATGAGCCAGATCAGTTCTCTTTTTAGTAAGTGGTTTATAATGGAATATAGTAGGGATGCATCGAAAATTCGGCCACCGAAAATCGCAAAAAATGCATTTTCGGTATCGGCCGAAATATTTTTTTTATTTGACCGAAACAGTGATGACGTCATCAACAACCGCAGACTGCA
>JBBPDH010000037.1:28830255-28844213 GCA_037974565.1 Clupeocharax schoutedeni
AGGAGGCTGTGATCTTCTCAGGTCCACGACCAGTTCTTTTGTCTTGTTGATGTTGAGCTGCAGCTGATTCAGCTCACCCCAATCAACAAAACTGTCCACAGTCCTTCTGTACTCCATATCCTCCCCTCGCCTGATATATCCAACAATAGCTGAATCATCAGAGTTTCTGCAGATGACAGCCCCCAGTGTTGTATCTGAAGTCGGATGTGTACAAGGTGAAGAGGAATGGTGATAAGACGGTCCCTTGTGGGACCTGCTTTATCTGTTGATTTTTCAGGGAAGGGATCACACCAGTAAACACTGAAGAATGAACTTTAAGAATCTCCTAATGAAAACATTTATTGCTGGTGAGAAGCAAAAGTGACAAAACCGTTTACTTTTTACTCATAGCCACATTATAGACAACAAAATAAAAACATTGGAGAGAAAACATCTTTCTCTTCTGGTCAGGGACTACCCTTCTGTTATCTAACCCACAGTCACTGCACTAATGCACAAACAAGAACACAGTTCAGCCACCTCTGTATATATCCCTCCATTTGTTATTATATATATTCTCCGGCCTGCTGTTGCTGTGTTAGCTCAGTTATATTTATGGCTGTTTACATTTACTTCTAACATGTAATTCTCTGCTGTTCAGTATCTCTCACAAAACTGCATTATTTCAGAACAGCACTGAGGCTGTTAACTGAACTAAATGTTCTGTTGTTCTGTTGCTTTTTGTTTTTTCTTGGTCTCCCTTTCTCGTTTGTCCTGTCTGCACTTATGCTTTTGTGGTGTACTGGTTTGTTCTGTTCTTTTCTGTTCGTTGTGTTGCCCATGGTCCTGCAGGAACGTTGCTTGGTTTCGCTGTGTATTGTGTGTGTGTGTGTGTGTGTGTGTGTGTGTGTGTGTAGTTGAAGTGACAATAAACCCTTTCTGACGTGACTCACCTTGTGACCTGCATGTTTGGTTTCCAGCTCATTTCTTGCAGTTTGTTCTTGAGCCAAGATTTCTCTCAAGTATTCATTTACCTGCATTAAACACACACACACACACACACACACACACACACACAAAATACACAAAAAGTTAGCCTCCAAAATCCCTCTGCTAGCAGCCTTTTTGTTTTGATAAAGTTCCTCTTAGCAAAACAGAGATTAACTGAAGAAACTGAAATAAATACAGAGTAACTGCACATCAGTATATAATATACACAGACTGAAATACACCAGTGCGTACAGCAATACCGTGGGTGCGGCATTATGTGGCGATTTTACAAAAGAGATATTCTAGACTAATGTGAAATTATGTTTATTGAAACATATACAACAAATCTAGCAAAATCAATCACTTGTTAGATGCAGCCCTTCATTTGTTTCCCATTGCCACACATCGGTCTTGTCCAGATAGAAAGGATGAAAAGGAGGCACAGGCACCATTTCGGACACCAGTGCTGGAACTTGGGCAGCCGGTACGGAGACTGGCACTGGAGTCGAGGAGGCCGGCACGGGAGCCACTGGCGGAGAGTGCACGGCTTCTCCTAAGTGGCCCTGGGGGCGGCCCTCATGTTGGCCTCCTTGACTCCAACTTCGGTTTCCATGCTGGGCTCTACACAGGATGTGATTGAGATATTATGTGTAAAGACGCTGGGTGCAGAACATATAGTGCCATTAATGAAAGAGGGATAGGGCTGATGTATTAAATTTATATGGATGTTTAAAAGTCCATCAGTAGAAATACCTTAGATGGTTATAACTGATCGAGGATCACTTCTCACTTATTTGTCAGTTTGTTTTGTCCAGAACAATTTACAATGACAAGTGAATGTAAAAACTCTGTTTTGTTACAGAGGTGTTTCAGACTCCTGACTGAATGTTCTGGATTAAACCTGGATCAAAGAAAACAGACAATGTGAGCATTAAATCCACTTCACTTGTAATGTTCCTAATGACATAAATCTAATGGCAGAAGCTTTTTTCACCCAGAATCCAAAATCTATTTAGTGGAAAGATAAAAATCATACAAATTTAAAATGTCAAAATTTGATGCTACATTATTCAAATGTCAATGACGTGAATATTCAGTAATTTTTCAATGAGTTTCCTAACTGTGTCTTAATTGTATATTATGTAACCATACATAGAAAATGTAGGACTATTTCATTCTGAAACCCATCATGCTATCAAAAGAAAACTGTTTAATTTTTGTTCTGTATTTATTTTTGCAGTGAAATTCTAAAGGCGTAAAATGCTAGAAAAGCATTTGTTCAATCAATAACAAACAAAATGAATCTTCCTCCTAAAGTTGAGGAGTGGACAAAAGAGCAAGTTCAACAATGGCTGGTTAAAGAAATGAAGGTGGATCCAAAATGGGCTGATAAACTCTATGAGGAAGATGTATCAGGAGAAGAATTAATTTTCTTTAAAGCAAGAGATTTACATGAACTAGGCTTTAAATACGGATCAGCAGTTAAAATCATAAACACATTAGAGACATTACTGGAATCTCCTGATCCTGTGACAGATTCAAATGTACATACTGGCATCTCCCAAACACAGTCAAGTTCAGTGACTCCTGGCTGCTCGAGAACAGAGCATGCTGAGGAAAAGCCTGATCTATCGTCAGTGAAACCTGATGACCTGCCAGTCAGTGCACCACAAAAAGCTGAGAAATCAAAGAAGAAATCAAACCAAAGAAGTTCACCCAATCCGGACACCTGCAAGACCTCCGAGCACAAAGACACAAATGAAACATCTTCAGGAAATATAACAACCCAAACTAAAGAATTACCAGCTGAAGAACCTCACGGTGGCATTACTGAGAAAGAGCCAAAAGAAACGTCCACAGCACAGCCCTCACAACTAGAGACAAGAGAAAGTCAAACTACAGAATCCTCCAGTACTGCGCCTGCTCAAGTGACGAAGAGAAAATCTGTAGAACCAAAACCTCACAGAACACAAGACACAAACACTGAGAATCTCCCGCTTGAGAGGAAGCAAAGAAAACTGGAATGCAGTTTCCATCCATTTGACCCGCAGTCCGTCTCTCACAGGTATATTGAAAACTACTGTTTACCTCCAGAGTCGGGACCAACTAACCTAATGGACCCAGCACATGAATACAAATATTTGGGAGGAGCAGAAAACACTGACACCATGAAGAAAAAAATCAACAGAGAGGCTTTTCGGTTTGCAGCTGGATGCATGAACCGTAGGACCAATGGAACCATTCACTTTGGCGTAGCAGACTCCAAAAACACAACATTTTCTCATGGAGAGATTATCGGAGTCAGTCTTGATGAAACAGATGTCATCATTGATCACTTTAATCAGGGCTTCAGATCATACTTTGAAGACAATGCTGCTGATGCAAAAAACTGCATCAGAGAGCCTCGCTTTGTGGAAGTGCTGCAAAATGACTGGACCTCATCAGGCAAATATGTCATAGAAGTTGATGTTGTTCCAAGTCACAGCGTAGTTCATGGCCAGACGTTTTTTACATGGACCTTTGTGGATGAAAATCAAAAGAAGAAAAGCGAAACAGAATCACTGTTCATTAGAGATGGAGCTGCAACCAGAGATGTGTGTAAAACAAGAAACCCCAGAGTTTGGCGAGCTGAACTACTCGAATTTTAGAAAGACCAGAATGATTGGGATACACTGAGAAAGGAGGCAGAACAGAAACCTGACCACAAGAGAAAACTCAATCAAGGAGAAAATTTAAAAAACCTGTTGACGTGTGGAGGGGCTTTGGATCATTATGATTACTATATAATAGTAACAAACAAAAGTCACCCTGAACAACTGCAACATCTGAAGTTTCTGACTACATTAAAATTATTCTCTGTGTTGGACTTTGATCCAGAATCTGTGGTAAACGGTACCTGTCACAGCTACAGGAAAGACCGAATTGCAAATATTCACACGCCAGGACAGTTCCAGGGGGATCCAGTAACGGTAGTAAAAGATCTAAACCTGCACAGACAAACAAGTTGGGTGTTGTGCAACGGAAGAGTGGACATCAACAAGGAATCTGACAAACCACTGCCTCCTAGTGAGTGGCTGATGAACAGAGCTGGAGAGGTGCAGAACCTGGTTTCCTTCATCTGCGATGAAGATACTCTTCCGAGAGGGAGATTCTTGGTCATCTTCCTCCTCTCTGTTGTTGAAGCCATGAATGACCCGATATTTGACACTTTCATGTCATTTTACAAAAGTCTGGGAGGAACACAGAACATTATTAGCATCTGCAACTCAGTTCACTCTTTTCAGAAATGGAAGGATTTCATTCAAACCAGAACAGAACGTGAGATTAACAGGCAAAGCGTCTATGAATTAGAACTCAGTGAAATAAATGGGACTATACTCGAAAAACACAGCCAGACGACAGACAGACTTTTACCGTCTGTGGATGGAAGTTCAGTAGTTATTACACAAAGAGATGAAGACTCAATGCCTGCTCTGGATATCCTGTGCCGGAATCAGTGTGAAAATGTATATAATGATGAGGACAGTGAAGAATACAAAGAGTTCAAAATCACGACAGAGGCTGAATTCTACCGGGGTGACAAAGTGAAATGGTGGAACTTCTACTTCTCAGACAAAACTCCCACTCCTTTCATAAAACGAGACAAATATCTCCAAGTCAAGGACATGATCACATCTCAAACCAATGAACCCACAAGCACCTGCGTCATGGTGAACCTGTTTCATCATCCTGGATGTGGTGGTACAACTTTAGCAATGCATGTGATGTGGGATCTGAGAAAGGAATTCAGATGTGCTGTGTTAAAAGACAACACAGTCCCAAAAGCTGAAGTGGCACAACAAGTTGCTCAGCTTCTGAGGTTTGGAAAAACTGAACGTTCACGTAAAACTCCAGTCCTGTTATTAGTGGAAGATTCAGAAGACACAGAGAACACACAAGAGCTGCTGCACTGTTTGAGGAAAACTGTTGGTGAAAAGAATGCTCTTGTAATCATTGTGAACTGTATACGTTCAAAAAATCCACAAGAAAAATACAAAAACAGTGTGATTGACAGTCAGTACATCACTGCTGCTTTGTCTAAAGATGAACAAAAGGCTTTTGAAGTGAAGTTTCAAGAACTTCAAGAAATCCATGACAAACCTGAGAATTTCTACAGTTTTATGATCATGAAAAGTAACTTCAGTGAGCGGTATGTGGCAGACATTGCAAAGAACATTTTGAGAGATGTTGATGTTGGAAGCAAAGAAATACAATTCCTCTCTATCCTGGCTTTGCTTAACACGTACACGGCAGAATCTTTCATATCTGTGTCTCTTGGTGAGGATTTCCTGGGCATCAAAAGGAAACTGTGGGGGACAGAATCTGTGTTACAGAAAATGGAGCCTTACTCCTGCCTTTTAACTGAGTTCCAGGCTGAAGAAGGTGGAGAATACAAAGCTATTCGCTTTGTTCATCAGCGCATTGCAGCAGAGTGTGTCAAAGTTCTAGACAAGACGTACGGCAGCTCTAGAACAGACATAATCTTAAATATGTTGCACACTGACCTGTTTTTCGTACGGGGAATAGGCAAAGATAACTTACTGCAGTCACTGAAGAGCATGCTTATCACACGGCAACGCAAGACAGAGGGTGATGAGAAAGACACACTGTTTTCGCCTTTAATCGAAGACATAAATTCAGGAAGTAGTGGACTGAAAAACATTCAGGACATATTGACTGAAGCATCGAAGAGGCTCGATAAAGACTTTTCGATCCCTCAAGCTCTAGCAAGACACTACTATCTAAATGGAAAAAACTTCGCCCTTGCAAAGGACTGTGCAAACAAGGCCAAAACCATCAAAGAAAATTCATACACTGTTGACACAGTTGGGCAAGTCTCACGAAGTGAACTAAAACACATTATTGATCGAATAAAACAAGAGAAAAAAACTTTCACACCCAATGATGTGAAAGAATTACTCGAGCTAGCTGAAGACGCAATAAAAGCTTTCCAAAGAGCTCAAATCTTGGCTAAGACGGACGACAATGCTGATTTTGAAGAGAGGCGTCGTTGGAAGCAAAATACCTACAACATCTCTGGATACATGAGTGAGATTGACACTGTAATGGCAGTCTTTGACATCGTGAAAGGGCTACCACTGTTTGATCAGAAAGACCCAATGACAAATCAGTACTTTAAGCAATTTTTCAAAGGAAAGATGCCGCTGTCTTCAATCCCAACTGCTCAAACTGAAGACAACATTCAAATTGCTGCTGTTCTTAAGGACTATGAGCCATTTCTTATTTCCTTGAAGTCACATGCAGACAAAGCTTTTGAATTCCTTGAAGTCTTCTTCACCTACACCAGAGAAAAAGGTGTTGTTGACAAAGAAAAACAGAACAAAAACAGGAAGTGGATCTCTGATCACTTTAAAAATTACATCTCTTTGTTCTGTTCATCAACCCAGGAGAAACTGTGTGAGAAAACACGAAAACCCAAACTTAGCTTAAACATGGAAATTGAAGAATGCAGGATGTTCCTTGAAGAAAACAGAGCAAACTACTTCCCAAGAATTCTTCAATTTTTGGAGGTCCGTAAAGAAATGATCGAAGAAATTGCTGAAAAACATTCATTCATCTACGAGAAATGTGACAGCAAATCTCTTCAGGACAAAACCAATCATTTACTCACACACATAATCCTCAAACTGATCCATCCAAGATCAAAACTGGCAAAATCCCAAAAAGACTTGCTTGATCATTTGGAGGAAATTTTGCAGGAAACTGGATTATTGCATCAGTATCCAGAACCGTACTACCTTGCGATGCTGTTACTGTGGCCTGGGAGGAAACAAGCAGACAATCTAACAGTTCAATATGTGGAAAAGCTAAGAACCTCTTCTCGAAAGCAACTCTCCCCTCTCTTCAGGGCAAGAGCCCCGATTGCACACTTCTACTTGGGGAAGTCTGACGGATTAGACAGGTTGGTTTCCAAAACGGTCCTCGATAGTTGTTTCAGTAATGTTCCACAAAGAAACATTCTCTGGCAGAATGCAGACATCTTTAAAGAAAAGCCTATGAAAGACAAGCTTCTAAGAATAAACGGCATTATTGAACAGGGAGACCTGTACGCGGTGTATGGCAAACTGCAGATCCCTGTCAGACCTACCTATCTCGGGGGAATAAGAAGTGGACACAGTACAGAAAACGTGTCCTTCTATGTCGGCTTTGCCATCGACGGACCACTTGCCTACGACATTCAGTATGAAGAGAGTTAGACCAACAACAAGACAATTAATTTCCCGTGTCTATTGTTAAAGGTAATCCATCTTGCACAACCTTTGGACTATTTTTCATGTAAAGTGTTGTTTGTAACTTGAAGGTTGAAAACACTTGAAAAATCAAACATGCTTTTCATAGGTATATACACGGGAATATGGGTCAATGGCTGGTAAAAAATGTGGAATTGTGCCATCCACAGAGCAGCCGGTAGAGGCCGCCATTTTGCATGTGCGACTTTTTTTTGACATTTTAGTAATGTTTGTATATTTTTGGTCACAGCATTTATCCTTTACGCTACCTGTTCCTCCCGTATCTTTTATTTATTTATTTATGTTTGTGTGCCTTATTCCTTATTTGTTGTGGTCCATCAATGGAACCTGCACTTGCCTCACACAGGAATACAACCTTTTGTGAGTTTTACAAGTGTTTGAAACAGAATTTCAAGGATGATTGAGTGGGTGGGAGTTTGTATGTTAAAACCAGGAAATGAATAATGTTATGGAAGATTCAGAACAGGTGGTTTGGATGTATATATGTTTGACGTAGATTACTTCAAATAATTGAAAGGCTAATGAAGAATATGTACCTTATTTACATACACTGTATGTTGAAAAATGTAAATGCACAGTAAAACAAATTAAATTGTAATCTATACGTGCTAACATCTAGTCTTCATTTACTGATGTTGAAATCATCGGTTTGAAGTGTTATACAGTATTCTGACATTTCTCAATGCAATATCTGATGCTACACCATGAGCAAAAAATGTAAAAAAAAAAAAAAATCAGAAGTTATCTGATGGGAAAAAGAGAAAAAACAGAGACAAATCTTAATATATTATATTAATAACTTTCACTATTAATTACATTAGTTACTGAGTCAATATGACATTCAATAAAAAAAGAATAAGAACTAAGAATAAACTGACTATAACAGCCAACCATGATCACCATAATGTCCTAATGATTAATGTGACAATCAATGCAACATCAATGCAACATAAAACAATCAATGCAGCCCTACAAGGTTATTTTTTGCCCTCGGTCAAACATGTTATCCTACTTTTAAGCATCTTCAAGTTGTCAATTGATTTATGAAGTTACCAGAAACAAGAAAAGTACTAGATGCCTACATTTTTTCCAAGTCATAAAGATGGGTACAAATATTTTTTGTTCGTTTCTAATTAATCTTATTGAAATTTGAAAACTGATATTTAAAATTACACTGAAATCTAACTTTAATTGAAGTAAATTAATTCTACAAAAACAACACTAATCAAACTTTGAAGGAAAAAACAACACAGGTATTCAATTTCACAGGGGTCATAAAGTTCTGTTCTGTATCACCAGGCTTCTTTATATGCCAAACCCATCTTAGGGGGTTATAACAACAATCTCTGAGAACAGAACACTGTTCTGGTAGCATCTATCAAATGTTAGGCTATTATGTTTCTGTCTGGATTAGTGAAAAGTTTTTAATGCTATTTTCCAAAATGTTTGTTGTCATGGAGGTGGAATCTCTTTGAGGTTTTGGAAAACTTGGAAAACACTATTTTCTACAAATCTCCAACCACGATCCCTGAGATTTTTTTTCCTCTGACACCATCCCCCTCAGTGTGTGCTTTTTTGTGCAATTTCTACACTTTCCCCTGTTAATGAATGTCTAAGAGAATTCGTCCAATGTGTTACCTCCACCTTATATCCCTATGAGAACATGTTGCAAAAAAGTTCAGTGAACAATGTGAGGTAAATTAAGTGGTGCTGTAATTTTGGATAAATTTACATTGTGCTGATATAAACATTGTGCATCTTAGCATAAAACACAAGCATGTGTTTGTGTTTCCTGTGGTATCTCACCTTGTTAATCCAGGTGGTCACAGCCTCCTCTGCATCATAAGGGAAGTCTTCCTCAGGGAAGAAAGGAGAGTATTTTTGTACGCAGGTCAGTACTCTCTCCACACTGATCATCTCTACTGTATACGCCATCATCAGAGTGTCAATCATCGCCAGGTGGGAGCTCTGCAACAGTGGAAAGAGTTTTATCTTACACCTACAAAACTGCTAATGACATCAAAGCACCTGAGAATGAAACTCTGGAACAAGAACAACAGAAGAACAACTAAAGAGTGCCATGTTACAAACCATGTCAGAAACAATGAATGTGAGAACAAACAATCATTCTGTGTAGTGCATCCAGGGAATGACTAAATCAGCTGAGACATAAAGAATAAATAAATATGATCATTAACCTTAATTATACTGCCAGATTTCAGTCAACATCTAAGCAGTGTGTCATGTCCAGTGTGTGACCAATAGACAACAAACAATGCATTTTCTAGGAGGAGATGGTTGAGGAAACATATGTTTGTGAAAGCCCACATACCTTTTACCTATGAACATGTAACACTTCTTGGATCCCTCTATTAGAGTTGGGTACATTAAATAATTTACAGATCAACAAAACAGTTTGCTTTATCCTCATTTCAGAAACCTTTAGAACTTCATGTGGTGGTGGTGGCGTAGTGGGTAGGATACTTGCCTCTAGACCAAGAGGTCATGGGTTTGAATCCTACTCTCAGCAGCACCACTGGGTTCCTGAGTAAGACCCTTAACCCCACATATGCATCCTTGACCATAAGACTGTTGAGGCAGCGGTAATCTATACACCACCACACTCCTCCATTCTTCTTGTGTAATACAACAATGGGAGAAGCCCATTCAGATGATGTCTGTGTGATGACTCCTGCTACAAGCATGGCTAGAAGCTGTGTTTCTTCTTCACCTTAGAAACCCAGGGGTGTTCTTCTCACTGACTGGACAATTTTGTGTGTCATTAGTTCAGTGTCAAAGTACACGTGAAATTTATTGTCATCTTAACCATATCCAGTATACAAAGAGACGAAGGGACGAAGCTCGGGTTCCACAGTGTACATATAGTGTAACAGGCCTAGACATTGTGAAACAAACAGAAATGTGCAAATGAAAAGCATAAAATGTTTTTTTTAAAAAAGGTAAGGGTGAGATTTAACCCTTCAGGTGTGGACCACAACACCATAGAACCCAGGAGGACAGAGTCACATGCATGAGATACGTGTACATCCCAGCCTACTGTATTAGATGCGATTTTAAAGGTGACATTCAGTCCTCGTTTGGCCTTCATGCCTTCTCCAAGTCCTGCATTCAAAATGTAGGTTGTATGAAGGCTTTTCTGATCATCCCCAGGGAATCTTCAATGCAGCCCAGAAGCTCCTCGGAGATTACGGTTGCCTGAGCTCTAGTGTCCACCACAGCCTGTGTTGTAATGCCATCGTTCAGCCAGTCTGTAGTGCCTGTGTTTGCTGCTTTGAATGCAGCAGTCGGTCTGGGTTGTTACCCCCCATGTTCCTGTGCAACTCTCGGGTTTAGGGACTTAATGCAATTCTTCCAATAGTGCCTTTGTTCCCCACATCTATAACACAGGCCAGTTGCTCCACGGTGTGGGCTTGGTGGGTGGGTGTACATTGATGTTGATGAACAACATCAACAAAAGTTTTAACTTAAGTGCAGCAACCAATAACTGATCAGATGTTACATACGGCACCTATACATTATACTGAGGAAATGTGTCTAACTCTGTTCTTTATGTTGGCTTCACAGCCCATAGTGACCATAGTCTACCATTATTAATACAAATCCTAGTTTGTCTTCCAACCTAAGATCTATTTGTTGAATTTGTATCATATGTCTGCTGTTTACCTGGACGTCTGCATCACAGCACAACTGACCTGAACACAGCACTTATCCTTACCAATCTCTTTTCCTGATGCTTTGACAACCTTTTGTAACATGCATTCGAGCTGAATTAGACAGAGAGCTCAGTAAAATGTAACAATAGATAACAACAGGTGTTTTATCGTAGCAGAGGTTTATTCATTTCCTTTTGGAGAAACATGTAACCCCTTCATGATTTAAAAAGAAACGAGCCAGAGCTGAAGTCTTGCGTTTGCAGAGGCCTTACTTTGTTCCCAGACGATGAGGGAAAAAGCTCAGCTAAGCAAACACCAAAAAAAATTAATCAAATAAACACAGCACTGAGCAGACGCTAAGGCACTGTTCACCTTTAACATGATTTCTGCTTCCCATTTCAAAATCCTAACAGCATTTCTCACCAGAAAAAACAGCAAAGGCCCACTATGTTTAACTTCTAATTACTCACAGAGGATCCAGTGATTAGGGTAGCCTACCAACTGGACCCCTTTCAAACTGCAACTGTCCAAACCACCTCCAACAGCCAGGTTTCTGACCTCAGTGATGACCTCATTAACCTTCGTCCACTACTCATCTTCCCATCCCACCTCCTCATCAGCATTCAGGCTGAATATCAGCCAGGACACCCAACAGAACCCGCACTCATCTCAGTGGAATAAATACAAAGTCAAGGAGAACTTTATGTACTTAAATACTAGGAAACCGCATTTTTGATGAAGTATCTTCAGAAGATTTCCTCTGCTTGGGCTCAGACTGTTGGAAAGTGTTCCTGCAGGTTGGCTAAAGAAGAAGTAAGGCAGATATCTAACTTTACTGCTAGGACAAATATCTCGCTTGGTAATATTAGCTTCTTAATCAATGGATTATCAAGGGTTGTACTGAGGATCTACCAAACAACCAAGCAACCCACTCCAGCAGTCTGCATGCCTCTCAGTTCTAGCGTCGCAACTTGTTTACCATCAAATCACAATTACAATCCAAAAACAGTTTTCATTTTTGATCCCAATCGCAAACTGCATCAAATAATGAGTGAAGCATATTTGTTATTTTGCTTTTTTGGACACAGACGTGGAATTAATGCATCAATATGAATGAATGTTACTATATATAATGGAGCTACACCTATAGATTAACGACTGACCCAAAGTTCACTAGACAAAAGAGATTTGAGGTTTTCTCTCTCCAGCCCTACAGTCTGTTTACAGGTAATAAAGGATTTAAAAGCCTTTGTCAGATCTAATCCTGCCATGCAGCTGGAACCATACATGGCAGTCATGTAAATAAAACCTAACCGCTCATGTGACTGAGGCACTTACTACTAACAGTACCTCTAACCGGAATACCTAAAAAGGCTTTATGTGTCTTTCTGAAAGACAGTGGATCACAATAAGTCCAGCTGGGCGCCGCGAAATCTCTCCAAACTCTGAAATAAGACAGACGTATGAGAAACATAATAAACAAATAATTGAATAAACCAACATGAAGTACGTATAGTACATATTCTTTAAATGATTCAGGTTCTGTAAATGCTGCAGCATTTCTCTTATTCTGATGTGTCTGTCATTTCCTTTAAAATGACGCTTTAAAGAACAATATTTTTATTTGGAAATGAGCAGAAATATTGTCAGCAGTTCTTAAAAATGAAGGCAAAGCTGTTCAGTTCAGTATACTGTATATATATATTTAAACACACACACATCGTTTTAGCACTTCGCATTCATTTTCACTTATTCCACCAGTATCTGAGAACAAGGGAATGGACTGTGCTATGAAAAGTAATATTTCGAAATGATATTAAGTGCAATAATATTCTTAAGTGGTCTCTAATCAAGTTCTATTTGCTGCTTAAGCTGATATTTCATAGTTGGCATAATGCCCAAATCATTTGTGGGGCTAAGCATTTTTTCTCTACCCTTTTATAAACAAAATTTTATACGGCTTATAAGTTCTAAATGTCAGTGGACCCTCTGAAATATAAGGTCATTTAGTCGAAATGTTAATATAAACAACTACTTCAATAACTATAAATACAGCTACATAAATAAATACAAATATAGTTAAATCAAAGCTAAAAAACTTGCTAACACTCCTGAAAGTTGAATAAACTTCATACGAAAGTCCAGCCTAATCTAAACCCCAGCCATCACAGACTTCGGGCCGACACAAGTTTACAGAAGGGTTCAGCATTAAACTGGATCACGTTTAATTTTTTTTTCTTCTTCCTGTATATTTGTTATTCAGTGATCCGCATTCATGTCGACTCTATGTTCAATTCTAAACACAGGCGTATGTTGCTCTTCCGTTAAGAAACATTCCCTGCGATAACTTTACATTCCATAATAAATAAAGACCCCTGGAGAGCAGCCGCCTCAGGTCTCCAGCCCCCAGCATGCACTGGGACATGTCTTTATGAACACCCCCCTCCCCAAGGTACCGCTATGCTCTTCACCGAACTCCACTCTGCACACTCAGATCAGATGAAGGATCTTTCTCTTCCTCTCCACACACACACACACACATTCTGCTTTTGTTCTCCTTTCCGGCTTTTAGTGAAACACTGAAGGGCGGAGCCGGGGGTGGGGGGTATGTGGGGGCCAGATAAGAAGAGAGATCAACAGAATGAAAGAAAGAACAGAGAGTGAGAGAACAGCAGGAGTCTGCATCACTAGAGCGCTGCAGGCCTTCAATATGATTCTGCCATGATTTTAGTGATTAAACTTCTGACTTCTGACAGTAAATACACATCTTTTCACCACATCTCTACTGACATGTTCAACAAAACCCTCCACCCACGTTTACGCCTGTCCTACAGCCTACAGTGAAGAAGCAGATAAATGAAATTAGAGTTCACAGCGCCATCTTGTGGACAAAGAAAATAGCTTTGGTGATCCTATTCATCTCTCCATGACAGAAAACACACACTATAAATATTAGAGATTAAACCTACACACACACACACACACACCCACAAACCCAAACAGC
>JBBPDH010000042.1:26020-41414 GCA_037974565.1 Clupeocharax schoutedeni
GGTGTAGATGTCTTCAATAGAGGGGAGAGAGACCCCAATGATCTTCTCTGCTGTCCTCACTATCCGCTGTAGGGTCTTGCGGTCCGATACGGCACAATTCCTAAACCAGACAGTGATGCAGCCGCTCAGGCTGAAGTTTTAATATTTCATTATAAAGGTGCATTATTATTATTATTATTATTATTATCATTATTATTATTATGATGCATTATATACTGAATATATTACAGTTAACATAGAAATGTTCCCTTTATAAGTACCAGCTTGAAATTATTTACTTGTTATTTCATATGCTTATTGTTTATGCATGAATTGAATTTACTACATTTAATGAGTAAAAAAAGATAGCTTTAATGTTAAATTACAGTTCCCATTATGTTTGGGGTTCAGTGTTGCAACAGCTTTACATTTACTGAAAGAGCCACACTGGCTTGCTTAGCACTGAGTTGGGTCTGGACTAGAGATTCTCCTCTACTGATGTGGGCTTGGACTCAGGACTTGTTGGACTTGTTTCCACCTAAACTCCATAGCAAATGTTAACAAACAACAAATGTTCTGATTATTCAGATGCACAAATATCTAACTGCTGAGTCAAGCATATCATCACAATGTGCTGCTGGCCCATTAGAACAAGAACTGTAAAGGACTTTTTTAAGGACTTTGTTAAGTGAAAAAGAACATTTTGTCGTTCATGAACAGAATGAAGCAGTGGGTATCCCAGGGAGCAGAATGTGGGGACGATATCTTACTCAAGGGAACCTCAGTCTTGAGGTCTTGGGAATCAAACCCAGCCCCTGCCAGATTGTAGGGCGAATACCCGAACTACTGGGCCACCATCTGCCCCAAATGGATTTGAGCAGAATCTTAGACTCGACTACTGCTTTTTAGTCTTGATGTCTGCTTAATCTGCTTTTTGTGCTTTCTGTAATCTTTTGCATTTACATTTACAGTAACGGCATTTAGCAGACACTTTTACCCAAAGCGACTTCCATTTCCTACCAACGGGGATCAGTCTCCCTGGAGCAAATTGGGGTTAAGTGTCTCGCACCCAGTGGTGGTACTGAAGGTAGAATTCAAACCTATGACCTCTTGGTCCAGAGACAAGTATCATCATCACCATCACCCCAAACCTGCAAAATATCAACCCTGGCTCGGGTGCTGGGGGTGTTTTAAAAAGTGTGGGCCATGGGCTCCGTCAGACTGGGAGTCCAAAAAATCAACACGATACCAAAAAACCTCACTGGATAGATTGATGTTCCCTTGCTGATTTTCTGCTTTTCACATTGTGTAATTCACTGATAGGAGGGAGCATGAATAATTAGCGCTGTGTGGGCCAAACCATGCATTTTCCTTCCTTCAACCCCAACCTTCTTCTTTCTTCTTCAGATTCATTGTTTTCCATTTAACGTCAAGTACAGCAAATACTGAACAAGTGTCATTTTCAAAAAAACCTAACATTTCAATTGCTCCGGAGCCTGGTTGTGCTGCCGTGCCTTTTGATTATTGCAAATTGTAAACAGATAGAATTCATCATCCTCCCACTGTCACTGAGAGCTTTTGTGTAGCATCATATTTCTGCCCAGCCCGCCCCCCAACTCCTCTACCCCCCCAGCACCCTCATGAGGTCGAGTAGGAGAAATGAAACTCAGCCAATTTATGCTGTTTACTTTAAAGTGAAATCAAGAGAGAGATAGAAGGAACAGAGAGAGAGAGAGAGAGAGAGAGAGAGAGAGATCCATCTGCTAGAGTCTCGCTGATTGTCTACATCTGAGATGACAACATCCGACACTGTGAGCAAAGACTCCGTATTCAATATTCATGATATTTTCCTTTCTGAAATTAATATTACAGAGTACGTCGTCTGCAAGCCGGGAGAAAGATGACTGTGGGAGGATACAGACAAAAAAATGGGCTATTACAAAAGACCTTTATCGTTACGATGTTATTTTCAATTAATTTTAATAGCAACTTAATACTTACTGTGAACAGAAGCAGTTAAAAGTGGCTGCAAGCATTTATTTTTCTCTCACCACCACAAACATGAGCCGTGATTGTGTGATCATCTCACTAACAGTGATGCTGCCTATCAGACACAGAGACACTTTGCAGGAAAAACAGGTAAAGTTTCCTCTTGTGCTTGAACGCCATTTGGCATTACATATATATAAAAAAAAAAAAAAACGTGACAAAAACAAACTTGACAAGGCCTCTTTTAAATCTGAGTGACTGAGTGTTTACCTTCTCTGTTGTCTTTAACCGCTCACCCTAATCTTTCAGGCTTGAATCGAACGCTAGCTTTAAGGTACGAACGCAAGCTGTGAAACGCGGCAGCGTCCCATTGTTTCTCGACGCGATGCCTCCGGCAAGTGTAAAAGAAACCGGCGGGGAGGCAGGAAGTCACTCTGAAATTCCTCTGGAGAGAAACCCGCCGTGGCCCCTTTATCTTTACCAGGAGTTACATCCCCGTGCGTCGAAAGGAACCGAAGGCTTAATTTTATAATACACCTGAATCTGCCCGAGTCCCGAAAAGGTATGATTTTAATAACAATGTCCCTTTCATCTCGTTATTTGGAAAAATGTTTCTTCATGCGTCGTTAAGTCACTTTTAGTCCAACCTGTACTCAAGGCCTGCTGGCACCTCAGCTTGAATGAAACGGATAAAGCTCCATTCTCTGCACTCCCTGCCGCTTCCACAACCATCCTCTGACCTTATAAAACTTATAGATTTCATTTTATGCGCATTCGCTTTTGATCTCTGGCAATATGAAGTCGTTCCTTGCCGCGAGTGCCGTTTTGAATGACAAATTGAAGTAATTGGAGGAAACCAGAACTTCAAGGCTGAGGCTCAGCGTACACACTCACGGGACCACTGGGAAATCAAAACATGCCAATTTGAGTGAGATTGTACTCTCAAATAGGACAACTAACAAGAGGTGCGCCATGGCAATTCCCGAATGCTGCACTGGATGGAGGTTTGCATTATTGTGTGAACGCCACACATTTTGGTCCACGGCCCACTGTCCCTCTAAACCAACCAAGCCCCCCCCTCAAAGTGTCCATGCACATTATCACCAGATAATTGAGTTGAAAAGAGTAAATTGTCAGGTTCCCGTAAGCAATCCGGCTTTTACCTATAAGTTGGAGAAACACCCCCCTCAGCCCCCACCACCACCCACCCCCCACAAATCCCTGTGGAAAAATATTTGTGGCAGTAGGCGTAAAAGCTATGCAAATATGTTTTATCTGCTGATGTCTCAGTTCGCTTTGCAGGTATTCGGGTTGTACCGTTTGTTGTGATTACGGCAATTTACATAGAATACGTACAGGGAGCACGCTAAGATCCTTAACAAAGGTGGGGAGGAGGGGGCTGCTGGATCTGTGTTCCTGCCATCAGTCCAAGCAAAACAGAAACAGATATTCAGGTTTAAATGAAAAGCGTTAAATCCACAAGTTTGTTTTTTTCTTTTATCCATTTTTTTTGGTGAGAGCACATCTGCTGCTTGCCAGGAAGGTCTGGGTTTGTCCCTGGAAACATTCCCTCATTTACATACAACACAAAAGTAGAAAGACAGTAGAATGCACCTGGATGTTTTTCTGCTAAAGAAGTCCGAATGCTAGTTCGCTCTCTGGGGTTATACATTGATCACCAGTTAAAGTACCAATCAAAGATCAACACACTGCACTTTAGAAAAGAATCCTCAAAATCCACTAGCATTACCATCTGGCTAGCAGGTTCTTTACAATTTCTCCACCTCAAAAAATACCTTGTCAAGTAAAAGCATATTGTTGTGATTTTAAGATTGTTGTAAGAATTGTACATTGTCTAATTTTATCCATTTCAGTACTTGGAAATGTAGCAGATTCACTAGATTTCACTCAACAGATCAGTTTTTGCAGATGCCAAGGTCTCTACTCTTGAAACACTCCAATGTAAAGAAACACTAGCGGACAGGGAGTTAGTCAAGAACTGCGTCAGGATTTATTTTACAGTTGAGGGACAAAAACAATATTATTTTATGAGTTGATGGGACATTTCACAATGGTATGATTAAAAACATTGAAATGTACTGGAGTTCCTGTTGTGCACTGCTCTTTTCACTCACACATACTGCGCATTGGAGGACGCATTCCATCAAATCAATTAATATTAACCACACTGGAGGACCGAAAGGATGAACGTTGGCGCTACTGGTCACATACTGTCTGCATATATATCTATTTACATATTATTTAATTTTTGTTTACTATATATAAAATGACAATATAAAAGAATGCACACCATACAAACAATGCTGCGGCAATTGGCAAGATATGATGATGGAAATGTACATGTATATCATTGCAGATCATTTAAATATATATGTACTGTATATAAGGATTTCATTAAGTCTTTACAGGTTGAAATCGAAGCAAACCTATAGAAAGAGAAAAGTCGGTACCAAAGCATACATTTCCAAATTGCTACTGTAAAAAAATGATACTTGACAACAAAACCAACTGCCAACAAATACTTAAAAACAAAGTCATTTGTAACACAAAGTGTATTTTCTGGTGCAGCCAGATCATCACTAACTTCTGAGGTTCAAAAGATGCATTCAATATATCATTTTCACAGCTCCATTAATTTTTTTTTGGGGGGGGGGCTGCCATTACTGGTAAAAGCCAAATTTAGAAATTTGAGCTCAAAATAATAAAATATGTATCACCCTCCATATCTTTTTGTTATGTTTTCTGCACCTTTGAGTGCTGGATTTGTCAATTGTTTCGAGTGTACAGTGTGACAGATCCAACTTCTATTACTTCTTCAGTCTTGTTTTGACCATGCCCATGGATACCATGCTGGTCTCATTCTCAATTCCACAGAGTACAAACAGTGGAAAATCTGCTTGAATCGGTAATCACTGATGGAAAAAGAAACAAAAAAAATACATGCACATAGTCAACACGTTTATAAATATAATACAAAGTAAGATATAGAAATTAAAGGAGTGAAAAAAACAACAAAAAAGAAGAAGAAGAAACAGAACATGGTCCAGTCAGGCAGTTGCACAACAAATGTTTGACTGATTTTGACTGAAGGCTCAGTTCAGGTGCAGTGCAGTACAATGATGTAGTGCAAGGATTCTCGAGTCAGTCACTTCACTGCCACTGGCCTGCTCCTCTATGCTTTATCTCACTTTTCAAGCTCAGAGACAAAGATCAAATGGTCCTCTGGAGACTTGCCATGCGTTTTGCTGAGGTGCAGCTTGACTGCATGCTTACTGACAAAAGTCCTATTGCACAGTTTGCACTGATAGATGGAATTAGAGTCCTCTTCGGTCAAGGCAAGGGAATTGAAGGTCTTGTCCGTTATCATTTTTGTGACTGCCTGCTGCTCCCTCATGAGGTCTAGAGATAACTTTGAGAGGTCCTTCAAACTGAACCCCAAATGGGATTCT
This sequence comes from Clupeocharax schoutedeni, assembly GCA_037974565.1. Classification (NCBI taxonomy): domain Eukaryota; kingdom Metazoa; phylum Chordata; class Actinopteri; order Characiformes; family Alestidae; genus Clupeocharax; species Clupeocharax schoutedeni. The sequence continues at coordinate 31,459 of JBBPDH010000042.1, forward strand.
AAGTGGCTAATGTAAGTGGAGGGAGTTCTGAACTGGGAAGCACAATCACTGCACAAGAACAGAGGCTGGCCTGAGTCGATGTTCTTCAGGAACTTGGTTCCGCCTGTCCGTCTCAGCTGGTACTTCACGTTAGCCAGCCAATGAGAGATCGTGGTCATGGAGAGACCTGTGAACTTACAGATATGCACGCGTTCCTGAGGACCCAGGTCTGTTATGACAAACTTCCCCTCAGTGGTCTCGCGAAGGCTGGAGGCAAACTGAGCCTGCAGAATCAGTAGATGCTGAGGGTTCCAGTTAGACTGTCTTCCTTTCCTCTTTTGGACGTGAGAAAAATCCTCCAAGGCATCCTCAAAAGCACTGCCATCTGCGTCCGACTTCTCGGAGACAGACGAGGGCGTTGAAGACTTTGGTGTCAGGCGGCCCGTGAGGTTTTTCACCATGTCCGAGATGTCCATCAATGCATTTTCCCGCAGAGGGGAAGAAACTGATTCAGACAGGCTGGAGAGAATGGGTCGATTACTGTTAGTGATGCTGCTGTTGTTGTTAGTGTTGCTTATGGTGGTGGAGGAGCAGTTGTTCGTGCGCCCATTGCTGTTCTTGGATTTTGTCAAGTCCATCGGTTGATCGTTGTCGTAGAATCTGTTGATGGACTCAACTTGCTTAACCTGAGTTGCATTGTAAATGGGTTTCTCCATCATGTTGTTGCTGATTTTGTAAAGCATTGTTAATGGATCTAGAAGAGGGCTGACAGTTTTGGAAGCCTTTCCCAAGTGAGTGTTCATTATAGACTGCAGCGCACTGAGATGGTTGACTAAAGGCTGTTCTGGTGAGTGGTCGGTGATAATTCCCAAACTGCTGCAACCATTGCTGACTGGCGTTTTAAGGACTTCCATCCCATTCTTGCCAGGCGTATCTGCACGGCTCTCATGTTCTCCTTCTCTACTAGCTAACTCAGCCTCCTCTGTAGTGCCATTCTTTGTAGGTTTGCTGAGGTCAGTTGGGGGAGGCAGCTCTTTCTTCTCCTTGGGTACAGGTGAAGGTGATTTCGCGGAGGCATGCTTTGGGATCCGATCAATGGCCTTTTCCTCCCTCTCCTTTTTCGAGACAATTTTTCCTGTGACTTTCTCCACTAACTCCTCCATGGCCAGGACATTGTTCTTATGGTTTGGGGGTGGGGATGGGCTAGTTGGGGAATGGATGAGGGCACTGGTTTCGGCTGACAATGATTTCAAGCTGCTAGCATTGAATGTAGGTTGCATTTTGACACTCTGAACAGCAGAGAGAGATTTTACCGACCCTTGGAGCTGATAGGCAGCATGGATGCTGGGATAGCCTCCCCATGTGGGGGTGCCTGTCTGAGCCTTACTGATTGCACTTGATACAGTATTTTCTAGAGACTTGAGGATGTCAAGACCCTCTTTGGGAGTCTCTTCCAGATCCTCCTCTCTGAGATATTTGTACTGACCAGGTTTCTCTGACTTCTCTGTTCTTTCAGAGGGATCCTCTTTTTCCTCTTTGATTTTCTTCTCTGGCTCACTCACCTCCATTTTTTCCTCCTGTGAATCCCTTCTGTCTTCGGTTGTAGAGGACTGCAATGGAGAATCTGGTTGTGATTTGATGGTGGGAACTGGCAGACGTGTTGTGGTAGGCGGAAGAGGAATGGACTGAATTTTTTCCTCCACCACCGGGTCAAATACCAACTGTTTCCCCTTTTTTGATGCAGAGTTGGTGACTTTCAGAAAATGCCCCGTGACCATCATATGGGCTGTTAGCTGCTGCAAGGTGTCGTGAGAACTTCCACACTCCATACACTTGAGAATCTGGGCTTTCCGGGCCTCAAACTGCCAGGTATAACTTGCACCATTCTGATAGCCATAGCGATTGTTAGCAGTAACATAGGGGTTACTAACCTTCTGGTCTTTGGTAGGAGTGGAGTCTGCCAGAGGAACACCAGTTGTGCTAGTAATGGAGTCGGGCGAACATGGGGACACTAAATCATGAAAGACTCGCTTTTTGGTAGAGGGCACCAGCTTTGAGGCAAGAGCTGGCATTGGTTCTTTGAGAGGCACTTTCTGGTAGTGTTTTGTTTTGATCATGTGGACACTCAGGTCTTGCAGAGATTCAAACGAGTGTCCACAGTACATGCACTTCAAGACTTTCTGAGCATCCTCTTTGCCCTCCATCTCCATTAAGGAACGTTTCCTCGGCTTGGACCACTTCTTGCCGGTGTCATCCTCCTGGTCTTTATTGTCATCACGGTAATGGCCTGTTTCATTCATGTGTACTGTGAGACCTACAAGGGTGTCATAAGCTGCACTGCAGTCCTTGCATCTAAATTTGCTGGCGCCAGTAAACACAGGCCCATACAGCTTATTGTTCTGCCGGTACAGCTGCACCGTGCTGAAGAGACTGGGCTCTGGCAGGAGGTGGTATGGTGTATGCTGTAAAGTTTTAGCAAGTGCAGCCTGGTGCCAGTCGTAAGCAACACCCCCACCACTTGCACCACTTATATTCCCATTTTTAGAACTGGTAAAAGTGGTGGCATTTGTAGAGATAGCGCTTGTGGTGGTGCTGGTTGTAGCGCTAGCACTACCACTTGCAGTGCTAATGCTGCTGTTTGTGTTACTTGCATGACTATTCACGACAATATTGCTCCCCTTGTGGTTGCTTGTGGTACTGTTGCTGCTGGCAGTAAGGTGTTTGCTTTTCATTATGTCCTTTGCGATACTGGACCACGAGGCATCCGAGATCAGATCTGCATAGACTGCTTTCATCTGTGCCAGGCTGTCCTGCAAGGAGAGACTGGCATCCGTCTCCATGTCCTCCACCTCATCCTTGTCCTGGCCCTCTTTGGAGGAGGTGCTTTTGAAGTCGGCCATGTGATCGCTGGTATCGCTGAGGGGCGAGCCGTACCCAGCGTCTGGGTTGGTGCCATTGCTGAGAGGGGAGTTTTGATAGCTCAGCTGCTCCCGTGCATCATCCTCTTCGTTGCACAGGTACTCTGTGTCCTGGCCATCTAAGGAGAGGCCGTCATCCTGCAGGTGCTCCTCATCGATCTTGGCTGCCTTCAGCTCGTCCTCAGGCACATAGGCTGTGAAAACAGAGCAGAAAACAACCACAAAAATGATGATGAGACAAAAGGTCCAAAGAGGGCAAAAAAAATGCAATATTCAAAATGGATTTGGAAAAGTTATTGTGTTTTTGAATCTTTTGAGGCATTGCTTGATATATGAATTTTTAATCTGTGTGTGTGTGTGTGTGAGTGTGTGTGTGTGTGTGTGTGTATGAGTGTGAGAGAGCCTACATAATGATCCTAAAGAGATTTCTTGTCAATAGTCCTGGCAGAGGACACAGGTTTGCAATTATAAAGTGGCAAACATCCATATCTTGACTATGATAGATAGTACCCTTCACTGCTGAGACTAACAAAGCTATCGAATATTACAGCTCAGCAAGGGTAAAGGGGAGCGTGGACGAGCAAGAAAAATAAGTCCCCTTGAGGATGAAAACCAGGGACAACAGCAAAAAAGAACATTAGAAAAAAAAGTCAGATCGCGGAGTTAAAAAGGGGAACAAACAAAAAGCGTTACCACGTGCCTCAATGAAAATTTAAAGAGAGCAAATCCCAGTACTGTGCATTTATAAAGAGAATAGGTTTAGACCGGCACCATAGATCCTATAGTGATCCTATAGACTTCTATGCCAGATGATCTTGTGTTAAGACCATTTGATCATTGATCGCTTCTTTTACAGGCCATTTTAAACGAGACCTTCTGAATGACCCTCATTCGAATTGAGTGCTCCATGTCGATTTAACAGCTATGTGCCTGCAGACTGCCTGCAAAAAAAAGTCCACTGACTTCTATCTCCCTCTCTCGCTCTTTCTTTTGCGCTCACTTCCTCTCCCTCACTCTTCGTAGTTAGAGGGCACAAGCTGTGAGTGACTTTGATCCAGTTTCTCCTGCCACCGTGCCACTCAAGTCAGGCTCTTCTGGGTAGGAGATTGCATCTGAGTTATTGCCAGAGATGCGGCGCTGCGCGCGGCTCACCCCAGTGCAGTTGGCAGTGGCAGCAGCAGAAGTTCTTGCAGTGTGTTGCGCAGAAGCACGAGTGGAAATGACATGTCATGTTGTCACGGTCCATGTTGTACTAAATCTCAGGGAGTCCACTGTGTGTGCTGCCCTACTGTGTGTGTGTGTGAGGGTGTAAGAGAAAGAGCGAGAGAGAGAGAGTGTGTGTGTGTGTGTGTGTGTGTGTGTGTGAGAGAGAAAGAACAAGAGACAGAGCGAGAGAGAGAGAGAGAAATGTAAAACATGGCCAGCTGGTTTACCTCCTAGTTTCAGTTGGTTATGAAATTGTTGTAACTATAAGTCTTCATTTCAAACTATAGGTCAAACTTATAGTCTTCAAACTATAAGTTCTCATTTAACTGGACTAAACAACAAATTCCAAAAAAATTACAAATTCTGACAAATTCCATAGATTGTATTCATATATATATATATATAACTACTCGTGTGTCATTATATGCATATTATTCCAATTATTTGCTCATTTTAGACCAAAAGTCGATTCTTGCAAAGCACTGTTGTAACAATGTAAGGTTTTGTATTGTTTTTTATGCAGTAAAAAATCTGCAGAACAAATGTTTAAAATAAAATAGTGTAAATATGTCTATAAATCCAAACGCGGCACAAAGAAACCCTTGCTTTTATCTGGTTACCTACTTCTGTAGATATGCTGTCAGGTGTTTCTGAAATGGCTCAAAAACAATAGTGGTGGCCTGAAACGTGAGGTTTCACGTTCGAGATACAAAAAAACTGTTTCCACAGATCGCATGCAGCCGGAGCGATAGCAGAAAACAGAATAAGAGCGTGGCGTTGCGGCGGCCGCAAGACAAAGAAAGGAAAGAGGGAATGAAAAGAGAGACGGGGTGGGGGTGGGGGGGGGTAACACTACTTGTTTAATTTTCTTAATGAAAAGTGAATAAAGGGCCATGAGACCGAGCTCTTAATGAGAAGTGCTTCGGATTAAATTCCTGTTTCATCAGCTGCTTTCGATCTGCGGTGGGAGATAAACAAAATGAGCAACTCTGTCACTGAAACACATCAAAGCACCTCCGCCTAACACATGTGTGTGTGTGTGTGTATGTGTCCAGTTATGAAAAAAGCCTTCTATTCTCCCCTGTGTGGATGAAGAGGAGGGGGGGCTCTTCTTATCAGCCATTTTGAACAGAGAGAAGCAGAATCTGCACCAGCAGCCGGTAGGAGTAGTTTGAGGGCGATAGGAAGAGACAGAGGAGGAAAAGAGGGAGCTGAGGAGGAGATGAAGAGAGAGAGAGAGTGGGAGGGAGGGCGAGAGTGAAGAGAAGAGAATGAGACAGACAGTGTTGAGAGTTGAGAGTTGCTCCTCGATGTCGGTTGAGCCACCAGCAGCTATCTGTCCTAGATGCCAGCATCCGTCTCAGGCGCTCCAAGCAGATGTGCTGTCAGCTTCAAACAGCGTGCTACTGAGCGTACTGTAATCAGACCGGACACAATACCTGATGTTTGTTAGGTGCCATTTATGGCTGCATGGGAGAAGCTGGAGAGGTGGGGTGGGCTGTGCAGGAGCAGCTGCCACTGACTGATGTATGTGTGTGTGTGTGTGTGTATGTATGTGTGTGTGTGTGTATGTGTGTGTGTGTGTGTGTGTGTGTGTGTGTGTGTGTGTGTAAAAAGAAGCTCTTTAAACTATCTTTGTGTATCTTTCTGAATATACACTGTCCATCAAAAAGAAATCTTAACTTTCTCTTAATTGAATTTCTCTTAATTAACAGTGTATATGAGATATAGGATTCCAAGCATCCTTCTGGGCTTTAAGAAGAGTCCTAAATAACAGTTTGTTCTCTTGGTCTGAACTAGACCAGGGTGAAATTTGGCTTTCGGTATGAAATATTAGAACATATTATGAAAAACACCCTGCATACAGTTGTATGCAAAAGTTACTGCACCCTGATCTCAAATGTCATTTTAACTAAAATAACACTTTTTAATACACAATAAGGAATTATTAACTGAAATTAACTAAATGAGGACTGTACAAAAGTTATGGGGTCTTATTTATTTTCTTCCTATTATATAGGTTAAACCCTATTTTGTAAACAGTTTAATTGAAACTTTTCATGCATATTACTTTAAAAAACAGTTTAGTGCTAGTTAGATGATAAGCGATTACAAAATAGGGTAAAATGAACATTACTATATGGTCAGTGGCATGGAACATCAACAGCAGCCTTTATCTGTGTCTTTTCTATTGATTCTCACCATGTTTCCCAATGGAAAACCTCAAGATTTGGAGAGCTGAGACCAGGAGGAAAATATACATTATCATTCACGAGATAGTCACAAATATAGGCACAAATATTTAGAGATAATAATTCATTTCCCTCCCACTGAAGCTGCTTTGGCATTTACTGCAGACATTTATAACTAATTTTTTAGTTTTTGCATCACACTTTTGTTTTAATCACATAAAAAAACAGATCCCACCTCAGTGAGCTCATTCATAATTCTGTGCCATAAAACCCCGTCCCAGTGAAGGAGGAGATGGGGGGGAATGTGTTGGGGTGTTATTTCAGGTTAAACCAGCCGCCACGCTCCCCCTTATCAAGGTTAGACATTAAACTGCCAGTCAAAGTGACACGATAGTCCAAAAGAAAAAGAAAAACCTGTTTACTGTCAGTTTCGTCTGTCTGTTCACTCTTTCTGTGACGGGGTTGACGTTCCGCTGGACGCGCCTTATTAAACAGCAAACAAATGTTGAATAAGCACAAAACTGACCAGGATCAAAATGAACAGAGCTGCTTTATAGGACTAAATGATGTTCCTTACACTTATTATTCCGGTTACACAGTGTGTAAAATGAATGTTTATTTTAAATGCTTTTACTTCTTCCAGTGGTTCTCTAGATGAATGTTAATAAATGTTAACATTCGTAATAGAAACTAAGTGAATGAATAAACTGAACCGTGACGCACTTTCAGTGGGAAGACTCCGATTACAACAAAAATTTGTTTCATTCTGCTCGGTAGTGCTTTTTCGACAATTGCGGCGCTGATTTCGGTGCTAACGTTTATTTTCAGGTTGCTTCAAGGGTTTAGTTAGAAATAAACATTTTTAAAAAACAAAACTCGGCGGCTCGACTGACTGTCTTTTGTTCTGCTTATAACTTTTTGCTCATTAATATGTTGTTTTTTTGTTGTACATGTAGATAACAGGGTCGCCGACTCACATGCATTGAGCGTGAGACATACGCATCAGTGAGACTAATATGAAAATAATAGTAGTATTACAACAACCACATATTGAAAAATATACAGAGAATGTAGTTTATCTGTAAAACCATTGAAGAGAACAAAAACTGATGTGATTTTAAGAATCAGCGCAAAACTTGACTAAGAAACATCAAAAACTTGCAGTGAAACAGACCTTTGATAAAAATGTGTTACCCAGTGTAAAGAGCACTTTGAATGTTTGATACATTCAGGTGTATCAGCTACTCTGGGAAGCAACTCTGCTGAGCCTTATACCTCTCCGTCCATCAAGACCCGCTGAGAAATCAAGCAGGCGGCGTGAAACAACAGGATTCGTTGAAATAAACATTACGAACTGTCAAATAACTCACTTATCTGAAACTGTTGTGAGAAGGAATATATAACGCTGGCTCAGAGAACCAAAGGGCCCCGGCTAATTCCCTCAAGTCGACGCGGCACTTTACGACAGCTTATCACATTAAAAACAACAAGAAGAGAACTTTCTTTTTCACTGTAATTACACGGAGAGAAAGGGAGAGAGAGAGAGAGAGAGAGAGAGAGCGAGAGAGGCGTCTGAGAGAAGATGGGCAGAACCTGACACTAAAACGAACATTTCTCTTCAGCCTTTGACGCCACGTGACGTGTGACAGGCATGCGTGTTGGCGTGTCACTGTCCGTGCATCAAGATTAGGCAATTTTTTATTTATTTTTTATTGCCCCCCCTCTCTTTCTTTCTCTCTCTCTCTTTCTCTTTCTCTCCCCTGCATCTGCGTCAAGGAGCCGCCAGACGATCGCGAATGGCGCTCGCACTTAATAACCCAATCAGAAATTTGACTGCTGACATCTTTCATTGAGCCTCTCTGCTTTTAAGCGTCATGCCGAACAAAGAGAGAGGGATTAAGAGGAGAGGAAGGGGGGAGGAAGGAGAAGTGGTGGTGGTGGTGGTGGGGTGGGGGGGTTGTTGTGTTTGTCAGTCAAAAAATAAAAAAAAAATAATAAGCCCACATTGTACTGTCAAAGAAGGGGAGAAAGAGACAGAGAAGTTTTCAAGAATACATACAATTAGTAGAATCAATAGTGACTAAAAAAAGAAAGATGCTTTGATGAAGGATGAGGAACAAAAAGAAGAAGAAGAAAAAAAGTTGGATTCCCTGATATAGCACAGCCCCGGTTGGCGAAACAACGGTGGGATGGGTTTTATGTACTACATGAAAAAGGATACTGTGTGAGTTTATGTGTGTGTGTGTATGTTGGAGGCTCAAACATACAAACGAGCCACTAACCAATCACAGAGTTGTGTTGTGACAATCTTGACCAATCACAGCAGTTATGTTTATATGAAGGAATACAGTTATGTTCCAAGACGTGTTGTGTTTTGGTTTAAAAAAATGCCTAAAAATGCCTATTTTAAAAGTGTAAACCCTAAATCTGCCCCCAAATCTGCTCCCAGAACACTTTAATGTCATTTTAAACTCAGTTTAATGCATTACCCTTAAAGAAAATGTAAAAGTAAACCCGTATTCACATCTTTTAATTTAGATTCCCTCGGCGAGATATGCAACTCGGAAGGTTGTGGGACAAAAGTATTGGGACACTACAGGGAAGTGAGCGATAACCCCTGACCTACTTGGGCTAAAAGTACAAATGAGGGCTTGTTGGAAAGGTCTCGTAGAGATTAATTGAACTGTGGAGTTTGAAGTGACTGAGTGCTTGTACCGTGGAGAAATCGTGTTTGAAGCACGGGGCTCAAACCTGGTTGCCACAAAAATGCAAAAAAGGCAGAGGATATTTACAGTTTTCGCGTTATTGTGGGTATTTCCACGTAAAACTATGAGTTCAGTTCTCCGTGTGCGACTGATCCTCGTAAATCTGGTGGATTACTGTATTAGAGTTCTGCATGAAATAAATCCAAAAGCAAACAGGTGTTTCTTTTTAAATTGGCCATATGTTTTTAGCATTATTTTTGCTATGGTGTGCAACAGGCTACCATGTGCAATGTTCCTATCAGGTGTTAAACATTAGCGAGAAATATCTCAGTTGTCTTACCATGTGCGATATCATGTGACGTTTTCTAAACGTTCACTAGGTACAATATCTTAGGTGTAATAGTCTTTATGTACAATATCACTACTTTTTATTGCTTAATATCACAACTGAACTCTACCAAGGTACTCTAAGGTACGCCAAACTACCACATGTGTGGGTAGAAGTGTTTACAGTACACATGCACATTTTTTCATTTTATCCTATTTTTATATTCCTGGATCGTATAGCAATAATTCTTGGTGCATTATTACTGTTTCTGGTGCACATTTACTGTCAATACCTGCTGCTACCAAATGTACACTCCAGTATGTACCTGTATGCATATCCAGAGTGTACATATATACAGACTAGGGCTATAAAGCGATTAATTAAAATTAACTAGTTAATCGCAAAGCTGAGAAAAAATGAATCGTGATTAATTGCGATTAATCGCAGTTCTAGGTAAACCCAATATATAATATATAATGAAAACACTAAGTCATCAATTTTACAAAAAGGCTTTGTTTATTTTTTCCCAACACTGTAACACATTTAAAAGTTGTGAGATCTTTTAAAAACTTACTTTTGAATAGAAAATGCATAACATCTTCAAACCTGATAGAAGCTCTGTCTTAAG
>JBBPDH010000042.1:43143-55778 GCA_037974565.1 Clupeocharax schoutedeni
ACACACACACACACACACACACACACACACACACACACACACACACACACATACACACACACACATATACACACACATATACACACATACATACACGCACACACAAGCTAGACAGTAAAGAATTGGCCTTTATTCATCCTTAAGCATACAAACAATGCAAATAATTCTCAATTTTCATTTTCAAGAAATGTAAATGCCATGAATTAAAGTCATTAAAAAATACATTCAGAATTTATTCCTTCATTTTCTGTAACTGCTTAGTCCTCACTAGAGTCTTGGGTACCTGGAGCCTCTCTAGGGGTCTATGGGCAGTGTACACAACTTGTTTATTAAACTGTAAAGAAAATAAGTCACTATTAAAAGGTACATGATGAAATAATCTGTCTGTCAATCTCTATAGTGGCTGCCTTCCTCTGTGTATCTTTCAACCACACAGCTCTGGGCTGAACATGCTGCAGCCATTCTAAGACGCTGTGTGGGGCCTATTTTGCCGGAGACTGTGTGTGTGGTAACCTGTCGTCTACATTTCTATGCAAAGGTGTAGCACCCTGGTTAAATTACACACTTCACACCTTCTGCAGGAAACAAGTCTAAACAAAAGCCTTGATTTACTTGCTAAACCTTCTGGAAAGAACAACACGTAACATATAAAATATGCAGTAAATAAACATTATTTACGCATTCAGGTGTGCTAAAGTGTGTTCCATGTTCCATTTTTTTCATTATTATATGAAACACTTGCCCTGTTTTGAGGCGGTCGGCAGTCTAAGTGAGGCTATGAGGTTTCTAACACTGTATGATGCTCCTCAAATGAACAAAAGTTTAAATTAGGAGCCGTCTTCAAACTTCTGTCCATTTTTATATCAGCCTCACAGCTCACTAGAAATGTCTGATGAACAAAACTGTTTCTTTTTCAACATACACCTAGTGCTTTGAGTGGCACTGTCCATTCAGAGCAGGAGAAAAGGGTGCGCAGATGGACGAATGCACCATCGCTTCTAGTGCACCTTTACATCCCTCCCCTCCCATCCTTATTTATTTATTTTATTTAGGAGGAGAGGGGGGCAATCACAGCAGTCATTTGCAGTACTAATGTCCAATTCTGCCTCCTCTCCATCGGCTGATTTAGCCGGTCACAGTGGTTTTGGAGTGGCCGGCGGAGAGCCGCGCTGTTTAGCCGACATTTTAATGGGAAAACTGGCAAGTCTTATTTGGCCGGCCGATGCGGTTTGTCACTGGGTCTCCATTACATGCCACTCAGCCCTGATGCCTTTGGACAGGCCTGATCAAACCATGTCATTTGACCTACGCGGCCTGCTGAAGTGGTGGATGGAGACGAGGGAGGGGGTGCAAAAGAGGGAGATAGAGAGGGAAGAGAGAGTGAGGGAGAGATGGAGGGAGGGAAAAAGTGGGGGGAAGGCCGGGACACTGAAGGCTGTAAATAAAATGACATTATTATTTCCTCTGTCCTATCATGTAGAAAAGCCAATTATGGTAATGCACAGCATGTCAGTGGGAACGCAGCAATCTCTCTCTCTCTCTCTCTCTCACTCTGCCCCCCCATTCCAGGGCGGTTGGATGCTGTCTGCTCCAGTCTATTCATGGCCTGCAGTGATCCACTAGGTCTCCTGGAGAAGTGGTCGCGTGCCTTTCAAGAAAAGCGTGCGTCTGTGTATGTTCCAGCACTCGGGGTGCCCCGCTGGGGGGGTGGTTTATGGGGGGTTTACAAATCTGTATCAGCCGCATCCAAGCGTGATCTTTTCTTACCCCTCTATTTACACCACAGTCATAAAAACACCATAAGCAGACACTATCCACTATCCAGCAGACCTGACTGCACGTGGGACTATTCTGAAGTGTGGAACGGTTCCGGACACCTTTGGCTGAACTAGCCACATAAAAGCTTAGAGTGAGGAGCTATTGGATACGTAACAGTGCATGGGGACAAGAAAGAAAAACTCGGCACATATCCGAGCATCGTAACATCATAGAGACATCACAAAATGATAATTTTGGAAAATAAAAAGGTAAATATGGTCAGTTAAAGATGGGCAATATGGCAATATCTATTGTTATAAGAAATTCCATCACATAACAATAGAAATCACTGATGCTGAAGAGAGCATAAGTAGATTCATTGCATTAAAGAGCATGGAAAATACCAGTATCTCCTCTAACAACCAAGAAAAATTAATAAAAGTCAGATACAGTTCATATTTTGGATATTTTTGAATATTGCGCAATAAAGGCATATCGCCCACCTCACCTTTCAGTTGTGAATTTAGTGATGCGTTTAAGTAAATGGAAATACGGCATATGTCTACATTTGATTTATTGTAATTACGGTTAATGCGGTGCACACTGTGGTGCTGCATTCATGAGAATTATTTAAGCAGAACTGACATCGGAAGGCAAAATCTTGAGCCCTTCGGCGGCGCCTCGTTCTGATCTGACACCACAGTCAGGCCCAAATCAGGCCCTGTGTGGTTTTATAGTAGCCTGTGTCACTTTCTTACGCCGCTTTAAACGCTTTGTAAGCAGTTTCATTCTTCTCCTACTCATAGCGCTGTGTGAATGGAGATTAATGATTATAGCCTCCATTCGGAGCGCGGTCACTGATGAATGAACCGGCTGGAGGAGTAACGAACTCGCTATAGGGACGGACAGGTTTCCTGGCACCCCCCCGCCCGCCTCAACACCACCCCCCTCCGCCTCTGGCCCAACGTGAACCCCGGCAAAGAAAAAGGCTTCGCATTTTTCATCATCCTGCACTCTGAGGACTGTCTTTGTCGTCTGTCGGTGGGCTTTTTCTGGCTCTTTTCTCCGCGAGACACATCTAACTTTATTACAGACTAAACAAAAGGAGGCTTTGAAGTGCAGACGGGCGTTTTCCACAGGACCCGGCCCACCTCTCCTCGCCCACTGTCAGCGATCTGCCGCGTCTCCAAATGAATCCCTTTGAGCGGTTGCTTGCGGAAAGGAAAAAAAACGACCAAAAAAAAAGGACAGTTCGAGCGTAACTGGCCACCATATGGCGGGATCGGTCTCATTCTAGGCTCGCGTACAACTGGTGTGGGATTCTGCCCCACACGAAACATTCACCTCTGTGGCCTCAACATAGATTTTTCCCAAAACACATCAATTTTACAAGGTGGATTTCTGGGCCATCTGCTAATAGAGAGACACCTATTCAGTTCTAGCCGATTATTTCTTCTGTAAATTAGCAAAGAGAGATACTAAAAGCGGGCTAAATAATAATAAATAATAAATAATATGATCACAAAACCATAATTCATCAACCAGCGTCGGTTTAAACAGAATATTTTGAAAATGATAGGCAGTCCATATCCTAAAATACTAAATATAGGCTACTGTAACCTTTCGAAACAGGACTGCTGCCCACATGTGCACGGGTGCCGGGCCCATGCTTGATGCAGAGTGCGGCCTACTTTGTCATTTAATTTTTAAAAAACCCTAAGGTCGTATAACACACTTTCCCTGTCATTTGCAAGTACATTAACTCGGTGGCCATGCGACAGCCAAATTATGCTAATGGGCTGCTAAAATGGGTCATATAGACAGTTCGGTTCACATGAGCCTCCTGACAATGGGGAGAGGAGACCAAAGGGGAGGCAGCGGCGGCGGCGGCGGCACCAGGAGCCTTGGCGTGAGCTCGCTGCAACAAAACCCTCGCATCTGTCCTCCCGCCAGCTCCGCTGAAATGGCAACACAGAAACGCTTGCTGAATAATGAAAGAGCTCGATTAACGGATTATTAACAGCCATTTACATCTCGGAGGTAACGCTGCGGCTGGTGAAGGGGGTTTGTGGCTTTTTTTTCCTCTTAGAGGAGCTTTTAGAAGAGTGGCATGACGCAAGAGTCACGTGACCCATGGAGTAGGCATGTGATTGTGGGCATGTGAGGCTGCATGCCAAATCAAATGATACCGAGGAAAGAAAACCCACAAAAAAAGACGTTTTTCTTTTTCCTTTTCTCCATCTGATCCAAGCCGGCATGACTGTTATGCACCATGCCATCTTAAAGAACACAGTTAGGTAGGGGTGCGGAAACACATTCTGTGGTCCAACGAAAGAGACCTAAGCCACGGATGGTTCTCCTGGGAGAGCCGCCTGTCTCTGAGCTCCTGAATTTCTAAAAGATCTTTTGAGAGGACTCTATCTCGGTCGGTTTTTAGGTCCTCTGCTCCTTAGTGGGCTGCAAACCAGAAGCTGAGGCTGAATCCCGAATCCCTAACGACCCCCTGCTCAACGCACAGTGTACAGGTAGGCTGATAATGGCTACAACAAACAGTGCACTGTGTGTCCAGCAGTCGTTTGGGATTTAGTCCCAGACTGGCCCTCGGCTAATTTAAACACCACCCAGTAATTGAGGGCACTTCAGTCTTCACCTGAATACCTCCACAAATAATTACCTTCACCTAATTAGTGTTTACGTGACAGATCCTAAATACGAGCGTTGATTTTCAAAAGACAGGCCGCCAGAAACCCTCAGCGGTGGCTGGAATTAATTTGAGAGGCTATTGGGCTCGTCTAATGAATTTAATTAATTGAATAACTATTGAATAATTATTCGTTTATGAGTGTTAATCAGCGCTGATTTTTTTTGCTTTCCTTTTTCTTCTTCTGGAAAACAATAAAACTGGCCCGGAGCTGGAATGACAACGAAACAGAAATCTCTATCAGAGAGGAATAATGTATGGTGGGGGGCAGATGATGATTTAATGAAAAATAAGTTTTTTTTTTACTCTTTGCCGTCTGTGTTTTTTTTTTCCAGCCTCAAATAACATTGTCGGGACCTGGAGAAAATTCAGGCATTTTTCCTCCAGGTGCTCCTGCATTGCAGTGCTCCTCTTTTCTGTCTCCCTTTGCTTTGTACCTCTCCTTCTCTCTCTCAGTCTCTCCCTCTCCCTCTCTCTCTCTCCCTGTGTTCTGTGGGAGCAGGCGGAGGCCGCCATGCCGTCAGTCGCAGTATATAAATCACCTTTCCCTGCTGTCAAAGAGGAGCCGTGCAGCCGTGAGACAATGGCCATTATATCATAAGCACCTTGAGTCCCTCTTCCCTCCTGCACCTTTCTCTGGCCGCTTGCATGCCTTCTTCACCCAGACAGCGCATGCCGAGCCAGAATGCACTCCCTGGACTAAGGGAACACACAGATCAACTTTGACATTCACATTTTTTTTTTTTTTTATTACTCTTAATCTGTTTGTTTACCATTTACTCATCAGGACATACTGTCCACTAGACACACTACTCAGTGTCTTCTAAACACCATTCTGCGCCTCTGGTCAATTTAATCAATGACCAGACACCAAAAATCCAAAAATTACCTGACATGTGACAGTCTAAAGATCCTGAATTCAGAAAATATAAGTGATTGTTTAGTGATGCTTAATTTGTAGCATTTTAAAGATTGAGGACTGGAGAGTTCAGACTTCTTGAGGTTCTTTAAAAGAAGTTCAAAAGTTCCTCTTAAACATTTCACTTCAGGACTGTTTGGGAATTTCTGACTTCAAAATCATGTACATGTGATCTGAAGTTTAGCAAATCATTTCTGGTGTCAGTATTCAAATACTAGTCTATATAGATTACATTATTATTATTATTATTATTATGCTGGGAAATATAATACCACCTAACCAAGGCCTACTTTGAAGCAGAGAGCTAATTACACAAATGAAAAATACAGATTTTCTGTTTAATTATGTAATCGTCCCATGGCGGTTCATTAGAATGCCATTATGGCCGATGCCTGGTAACAGCTTGCCATTTTGTGAGTGTTATGAGTTAGAAGCACATAAGATGTTGTCATCAAAGTTCATTCATTCTGATTATTGCTTTTATCGCAGATGCACTGTCAGCTTCTTAAACGTTTAACCGTAGTGGAGCAGATATTTTTATGATGACCTCACTCCTGAAATACACGTTTGAAATTAAACAGATACTCAGATTATAAAGTGAGTTAGAAGGGACACGCCTACACACAGGACACACCCAGGTAGAGGAAGAGCATCCATTCTTTCACTAGACTGATAAGACTTTACACAGGCAGCAGAAAGACATAACAGTGTCAGAACAGACAGAGGACCCCCATGTGGATCTCTCCAGGAGGAGGGAAGGAGGAGAGAGAGAAAGAGGGAGAGGGAGAGAGAGAGAGAGAGAGAGAGAGAGAGAGAGAGAGAGAGAGAGATTCACCATATAACCTTTGTTGGATGTCATCGCAATATCAACCTTCATAACAGATATTGCAATTGTTTGCATGCAAATAACACTGGGAAACAAATTTTTATGAAACGTCTGTTTCATTGATGTTTCTTAGTCAAGTTTTGCTGATTCAGGATATCATTTTTTTCTCCCTTCAGTGGTTCTGGAGATAAACTAAATTCTATGTATATTTTTCATTATAAGGTTGTTTTTATATTAGTCTCACTGATGCGTGTGTCTCACGCGCAATACGTGTGAGCCGGCAACCCTGTTATCTACATGTACAACAAACAAACAACATATCAATATGCAAGTAGAACAAAAGACCTTCAGCCGAGCGCCGAGTTTAGTTTTTTCTAAAAATGGCGTTTCTAACTAAACCATTGACACTACATAAAAAAAAAACGTTAGCACCGGAATCAGTGCTGAGATTGTAGAAGAAACACTGCAGAATGGAATGAAACACGGATTTGTTGCCTGGTGTAAGCCTTTAACTCTAAATGTTTTATTGCAGACTATGAGCAGCTCAACCAATGTTCTTATAACTTGATACAGTTCCACAATCTAAGAAGAATCAACAGTAGCACCTGTGTCCCAGTATAAGTACAGAGGAGCATTACAATCCATTAGTGATGTGGTAATGTTACTTTTCTGTAACAATTGGGTTAAATTAAGCATTTAAATGCACCTTTAATACTCTAAGTAAGCCTAAATAAGCCAACAGTTGGTACACGTTACAAAGCCTTTATTAAGTATTAATAATATAGTAATAATGTTTATTACATCTTCTTACTTCCTAAAGCTTAATAGGCGCAAGATGAGGGTGTAAAAATGTAAAAGAGTCAAAAATAAGGCTTAACCATGTTCTACCAGAGCTTCTACAGTATTTTAATATCGCGATTAAGGTAAAAAATAAAAGAAAATTCGGAACACAGAGAGGGAAAAAAGCAGAAAAACACGAGGGCAGAAAATGTTCTTTGTTTCTTTAAATCCCAGAGAGGGACCAGACCGTCACCTGTGCCGAATGTCTGACAGAAAACTCAGTAGACCAAACACACACACACACACACACACACACACACACACATGCTAGCAGCTGCTCCCATTGCCTAGCAACTACCAGGTTGATAAATGATCCTAAAGATGGATAATTGCCATAAATCAGGCCATTCTGAAGGAGATTGGAGATGGAAAACAATTAGAGGCGCAGCACTACACCTTGATGACCCCGCGGCAACCCCTGCCCCATTCTGCTCAAACACAATCGCAGGCTTTTTATTCTCCGTTTCCCATGGCAGCCCATTTGACTTGCCTATGAGGTTTGAAGAACAGCTTTACTGCTTAAAAACCCTCGCGTAACTGCTCAGAGTGTAGCAATAAACACCTCAGAGGGAGACTGAACACGGTAAACCAGGCAGGCTTTTTCACATGGGGAGCGCTAAATAAAAGATCACATAGAAATATATATATATTTGGCAATGTACAGCAAAGGATGTCAGTAAACTCTGGTGTCATGGTTAGGTCTGCATGATCTGGACAATTTCAATGACAGGCCTCTTTTTTTTGGAAGCTGGAATACTGCGATAAAGACTCAATAATATGAAAAGGTATAAAAACGCATGCTGTTATACTTATCATATATATCACAGCCCAAAGAGTTTTAGCTACGGCTGTGTGTGAGTGAATGACAGCGCCTGGTGTGAGGCTGTGTTTTCTGTGATTTAATCTAGGCTGAGAGAGAGAGAATGAATGAGGGAAAGAAAGAAGGAGAGAGAGAGAAGAAGAGAAAGAGAGAGGGAGACAGAGAGAAAGAGAGGTAGAGAGAGAGTGAGAGAGAGAGAGAGAGTAAGAGAGAGAGAGAGAGATCTAACATGTACCAGAGCACTATTCAGTGCCTGGGAGTGCAGCTAGAGCAAGGAAAGCCATCGCTCACGGTGACGAGCTCTCTCTTGCTCTCTATCTTTCCCCCCACCTCTTTCTCTCTCTCCCTCTCTCTCTCTCTCTCTCTGAGGCAGAAAAGATGGCTGCAGCGAAGTACAAACACGGTTTGATAGCAGATCATAGATTAAGTTCTAAACCATAACAAAAGTGATTGCGACGAGAGCACTTTGTTGAAAAGTTGCTCGAAAGGAAGACACGTCTGATGAATTGCCGTAATCAACATGCGGCTGCAGAGAATAATTCACGAAAAAAGTACAGGAGGAATCTGTGGAAAAGAGACAAAGAAAACAAAAAGAGAGAGAGCGAGAGAGAGAGAGAGAGAGAGAGAGAGAGAAAGAGAGAGGACAGCACTGAACAGAGAAAAAAGAGATATGTGTGGCAGAAAGGGAGGGTGGGAGGGAGGAGAGCGGATGAAGAGAGAGATTAAGCGAGCAAGTGAGTGAAGGGGAGAGAGGGATAGAAGAGAGGTGAGAATCGAAGAAGAGAAAAACAGAGAGGAAGAGGCAGAATGGAGAGAAAGAGTGAGAAAATGAGAGGGCAGGGAGAAGAAAAAAAAGTCTATGTTCAGGCCATGACCTCACCAGTTCAGTCTAGCTGAGTCTGGTTGCACAATAACCCATCAATCAACTCCCCCAGTACCGTCATCCCTCCCTTCACACACACACACACAGTCACACTCACACACATTCCCAGAATCTGACCCTTCTTTGACCGGGAAACCCCGCACATGCTGGAGACAAATATGGGCAGTAGCCATTCATTTGTGACACACAATCACACACACACACACACACACACACACACACACATACACATACACACTCAGAGCACACACACATGTGGTTTACGGACTAAAATCACAACACATCCAATTGTGTGCTCTCCTCCAAGCTGCGCATGTTGATTCATGTAATCGATTGACCTTTTCCAGATATTTTTATTAGGAGAAGATCAGTCACTGTTTACAGTTCACAATTGTCTTTCTTTTAAAAGCTATTTTCTTCCTATTCAGTGACAGTACATTATGTATTTCTATCAACTGGACAGCGGAGGCCTATTTTACCCCTAAACTTATTCTGTGTATTTGGCAATCTGAAACTTTTCCCCATCAGACTGTAGAGTTTCAGTCTGCTGTTACAGCATACGGGCGTCAATTGTTTTGACTGTAGACGTAGACATTATAGCAAGAATACTGCTACTGTGAGCTTTATACTTCCGTTAGACCCAGTAAACAGTTACACAGAGTAACACTGAAGTGTCTGGTGTTAAATGGGCTTTCTCCAAGCATGCTTTCATGCTTTCTCCAAGACAGTGTTAATGCAACCTGCACAACATGCTTGGAGGAGAACACTAAGTGCCCATTCTATGCCAGTACTCCACAAGAGTAGCTCTACCAAACGTCTACATTTTCCACAAATATCTATGCTACTATTTGATGGAACTAATGGAGAGCAAGTCTGAGCAACTTGGTAGAGAAAGTTGATCTTGACAAGAAATTTCTAGGTCCCTTTAACACTGTCTGGTGTATAATGGGCTTGAGAGCCAATGCATGCTTTCTCCAATCTGTTCAACATGCTTGGAGGAGAACATTAAGCGCCCATTCTACAGATGCCAGTTTACAAATGCCCAATGATGGTGTGGTGTGGTATGTGGTGATGGAGTGGGGGGTGTCCTACTTATTCAGAGATAGTGGTCTCCTGACAAATCTTGGACACTTTTTTGTGTGTGTGTGTGTGTGTGTGTGTGTGTCCTCGGCTTGGTCAAACAAGGTAGAAACACGTCAAGTGTTGTTTTGTATAAGGAGCAAACCTTCATAATAAAGGCACACATTGATATGCCGCAGTGGTTCAATGCGAACTGCAGTCTCGTTCCTGAGTCACTCTTTAAATAACCTCATAATACTAACTGTGTCAATGTTTTACTATCCAGTGTCAACCCCAGGAAGATGAGTCTTGCTCCCTCTCAAGGTCTCTTCCACCTGCTCTGAGGGAGTTTTTCCTCCCCGCTGTTGTCTCTAGTTTGCTCCCTGGGAGGCTCTGAGTTTCTGTAAAACTGCTTTGTGACAGAATCTGTAGTGGAAAGCATTATGCAAATACACTGGGCTTGACATCCCCCATCAAAACACATAAATAACAATGTTGGTGAAATTTTGTTCTCGACTTTTTTGTGTGTATGTATTTTATTTTAATATCTATTTTAGTGAACATGAGTGTTAACTGAGACTCCATCTGAGCACATATAATATTCCCAGGCTCATTAAGCACGAAGATATGCAAAGCTGAAAGGCTTTCAGGTTGGCTGCAAAGGTTCATTCCTTAAACTAAAGCTGCCCTTGCGTGTGTCCACACTACAGCCCCGACATAGCAGGTGCTGAATAATGGATAGTAGTTATTAAATAATAATGAACTATGAAATAATGAGCCTAGAGTTTAGGAGCTTCAGCTGGCATCTCGTTCCGGTGCTGTGTTGAGTTCTGATGAAACTTCACGGTGTTTTCACATATAGTCCTCTTTATAGGAACCCGATACAGTCTTTTAGAAGTTCTCCAAACAGTGGAAAGGGAACTCGGTTCTTCTTCTGTTCACAGTATGGGTTCGTTTGAAAGGAACTCTGCTCTCTTTCTGCTCCACTTCAGCTCAGACGGGTCTCAGTTCTTTTTCTGTTCACACTTTAGTTCCTCCTCCAACCTGCTGCCACTGTTCCTTCATGTTCTCCATAAGAGTACATTGTTAAAAGCTCTACTAAACTTCTACTCTTTCCACACTATCGCAAGTATGGAGAGCAAGAACGCGACTCGGTAGAGAAACTTGACAAGAATCTACAGGTCTATTGATTTATTTATTTATTGGGTTTTTATTTTATATGATCATTAATTCGCTTTATTCATATTTATCCATTTATTTCTTTATGGTCTGTTGTCTGTTTCCTGTATAGACATATATGGTTTTGCCATGGAACCTACGGTAAGCCTAGAGGGTGAAAATAGTCTAAGAGAACCCGGAGCGCTTTGTGTTCATATCGAACCGCACCGCAAACTTAAAGCGAACCGAACTGAAACCGCCTCTCGGTTTTGTTTCTGAGGGTTCTGAATTCGTTTGGCGTGTTCACATATATGCAAAAAAGTGCGGACTTATTTATCAAGAGTTGGCTTTAAGTGCTGAAACGTGAAAACTCCCTTTGAAAAAAGTGTTTTTTAGCCGTGCAGCATCTCTGAGGTCACCGCTAGGCCTCAATAGGTCAGCCCGCCATTAACAGAATGCTACCAGCCAGTATCAGTTTCCTCTCTGAAGAGTATCTTGGAGGAAAGGGCTCGTAAATAACCCCCACTCCTCTCATAAAACAGGACATACTGTTGGGGCCTTTTAGCAGATGCACACATGATACAACTACATAGGGCCACGCCCGCCTGCCCACGTCCTCCTTTCCTTCAACCCCGTCACTGCTCCTGGGCAGATTCGGGATCCTGATGTTTGCAGGGAAAGGTGGAAAGGTGAATGGCTCAGTCCTGCATTATGGTTCAGTCACGAATCTCCCCATAGTCATCAATATTAAAGGATAAAAGATCAGGTGACTAGTAGGACACAAATGGTTATAACATTATACCTGCAACTAAGAACAAACATAACAAATTCTTCTTTTAATGCAAATATATATTTGCTAACTCATTTGCTAACCTTTGATGTGGCATTGTTGTTTTACCAACACATGTATTATATTGGAAGGTGCATCATAATATGAAGCAATACACTCACTAGTATTATGTCCATATTGTGCCGGCCTATGAGGCCTATAATCCACAGATTTTCATTATAAGTGTGAGAAAGAGTTTGAAATATATTAGCATGTGAGGCCTGTACTTGGACTATTGTAAACTAGGGAGTTATGATACACGTTTCCGATTTCCACGGTCATCCCCACAGATTCGAGGCTGTTAAACTTTGTGTTGACTTTATTAGACGTCGTCTCAAATCACGCCATAGTAGGAGAAACCTTCATCTCACTGATCTCTATGATATGTTCAGTAATAGCGAGCACCTTAAAAGGAATCGCTGAGGAATCTTCTCTCCCACCAAAGCTGAGTGACTCATAACCTGAATCCTAATGATGGATTCCACCGTAGGAGAGGCTGAAAGTCACAATCTGCTGACCCGAACCTGGAGAGGAAAGGGGGTGGGGTCAGTCAATAGAGGAGGAGGAGGAGAAAGAAGAAGAGGTGGAAGAGAAGAAAGAAGAAGAGGAGGAGGAAGAGGAGGAGGAGAAAGATGAAAGGGGGAGGAGGAGGCGGAGAAAGAAGAAAGAGGGGGGAGGAGGAGGAGGAGGAGGAGAAAGAAGAAAGAGGGGGGAGGAGGAGAAGGAGAAAGAAGAGGAGGAGGATGAGGAGAAAGAAGAAGAGGAGGAGGAGAAAGAAGAAAGAGGAGAAGGAGGAGAAGGAGAAAGAAGGAAGAGGGGGGAGGAAGAAGAGAAAGCATAAA
>JBBPDH010000044.1:0-10160 GCA_037974565.1 Clupeocharax schoutedeni
TGTGTGTGTGTGTGTGTGTGTGTGTGTGTGTGTGTGTGTGTGTGTGTGTGTGTGTGTATGTGTGTGTGTGTGTGTATCTGTGTGTATCTGTGTGTACGGTGAAGCATTGACCCACAGCACTAAGGCCTGATCTGTTATGGCCAGTGGTTACTATGCCAGGGGCTAGTTGTCACAGTGCCACTGGGGACAGAAGTGTCCATTGCTGTCAAGGCCAGCTCAGCTTAAACTGCCATGGCACTTCAAACTGAAACATCCTCATCTGCCACGAATCAGAGAGACATACACATGTACTGTGAATACACATATGTAATCATTCATTTAACTACTGATGTAACAGTAATAATAGTAATAATATGTCGCAAATGTATTATTTGAATAGCCATATGTTTTGTAGACCGAAATCTAAGGCTTTCAATTGTCCTTTTTAAATTTAAATGATGAAAACCTTTTTTAAAAAATCACCTTTAGGTTTAGGTTAAGTGTGTTTTCACTAGTTTGCTTACAATCTCTCTTTCACACACACATATATAAACACAGACCCAGTGAACTCTCCTTCTAGAGAAGGTTTCCATGCCAACCGGTGGCAGACAAGCAGAATGGAGTGACAGACTGATAGAAAGAGAAATCAAAAACCGCTCAGAACACTCAGCATTGTTTCACTATTGTAGACAAATAGTGAAAAGTGGTTCTCTTATCATTTCTGCAAATAATGAGTGGGGTTTTTTTTACATGTGAATCACAGATGTAATATAAGTATTTTTTAGGAAGTTGAAAGCATAATTCATGCTGTGATTAGGTCTAGTTGGATCATCCATTTTTTATGTGACTTCATCCTCAGCCCCGAGAGAGCCTGGGGTTGTTTAACCCAGTTGGGGGAAAAGTTTCACACAAACGTTCTTCTCCTGACAGGCTGTATTCGGATGGTTGGACAGGCCTTAATGTGTCACCGTCTCTGCATTACGATGACTCGGTGGCTATTTTAGCTGGGCTGTCTGTCTGCCGTGTGTGGAAGGGCCACTGGCCCACTTTCTGCATGACAAGCCTCCACATGAGAATCACTTCCAGTATCTGTCACCGCGGCGCCTGTCTCACTAAAGGCCCTTGCTTAGAATCTGAGAAATGCTGCTTTGTTGCTGAGCAACCATGGCTTGCCGTTCCACTGGCGCTGGAGGCTCATTGGATATAGATCCTGTATTAGGTTTGAGAGAACTGAACAGTATAGTTTTCTTGTGTTCATTGTATGTCCATGGGTATTCATATGTCCTTCCTTTGCTGATATAGGTGATCAACTGCACGCACAGACACCCAGTATAGTATCTATAGCAAAGCTTTTACACATGATTACCATTTCCAGTGCTAAGCATCAGCTTTATGCCCACCTGCACTGGCCCGTGGCACTGCGGTATTGCTTTATCTGGGAGTGGTGGAGCTGCATACAATAGCTTTGGACTTTTTTGGAGTGGCATTTGTGAACTATAATTCAATACATAACCACTCTCATGCTCTTTTGGCTGCAATCAGCTCCTCACAGCAATGTTTCAATATGTAGTGTAGACTTCTTAGGTCCTAAACAAAAATATTTCAAAACCATTGACAATCAAAATGTTGTCTTTCTTCAGGTTTCAGAACTGCAGCTGTTCACAATCAAATTAAATCATCTCCACAATTATTTCTCACCTGGTTATCCTCATCATACGAAATCGTTTTATTTTCTTTCAGATTTATCACGATTTTAATATTACCTGGGTTTGTCTTAATGGCGTCATCATACTTAACAGTAAAGAATCTTTATAGATCGTACATCGTATACATAATAATTGAATTGCATAGCACCTTTTGGTACTCAGTGCTGTTAGAGTGTTTCTGTTCTGCTGAGTTCTATGTTTATGATATTTTGTGTGTAGTATATGGGTATGGCTGGGATGAAAATAAAGCGCCCCTTGCTTTTAAAAGCAAATATTTTTTGTACCTTCCCACTTACAAAAAGTACATCCTGAATCCAATAATTCAATATCCAGTCCAATGGTTTCCAAGTAATAATACCCATTTCTGTTGGTCAATACCACATGAATTTTTCACCCAGTCAATGACACCTGGTGTTTTCAAATGCTGTGGATAAACTTCTTAGGACATGGCAAAGATTGACTGAAGTTGATGCAGATCTGGAACCTGTGCAGGTTGGTGTAAATTATTTGTGTGTGTGACTTTACAGCTGAAAAGTTGGAGTGAGAGCGCTGGGTCTGTGGAGGCTGGGTGCAGTCCCCTGACAGAGCATTCTCAGATCAATGAGAGGAGCCGTAATTATATTGCGGCTGTGCTGGGAGGCCAGCAGCAGGCTCTTCTGAATAACTAACACACTTAGCACTGATTTTTAACAACCTCATCAAACAGGAATTGAAGTTCTTAAATAAAAATACATGATGGCCGATTGCCCACAGTTTGATAGAAGCCTGCGGTTTTCTGAAATGGAAGTAAATTAAGATAATAATTGTGTTCCCGAAGCTTAATTGCTGGGGGAAATTAAAGGAGGCTTTCGGCATCCCTGTAATTATCTCCCATTACCTTTTCAATGAAAGAGCATTATCTTAATTATTTTGGAAGTTCGTCAATAGTCTCTAACACATTTGCAAATAATTTGCATTGTAGAGAGGTATTTATGCTCATTTGAATTCAATTTAAATCACATCGAGCCAAAAGCGTGAAGCCTGTAATTATCCATCTCAAATTTTTCTCACAAGCTCCTGCAGGCCGTGTGTAACCCTACCCATAGCATACAGTGTACAGGGCTAGGGCAAAGGTAAAATATTTTTGAGACAATATCTCTTGTTCTACTACAGGCATTAAAAGCTACAATAAACAAAGCATAAACAAACGAATGCATATAGATTCATACAAATATATAATACAAAAGGGAGATTTTGTTACATATTGCTGTTAAATGTGCTGATGTGAATGATGTAATTGATGCTATAGATGCTTTATGGCCTCTATTTCTTGCAATGCACCTTTGAGGATACAAAAGGCACCATAAATGAAAATGATGCCAAGATGATAAGATCTGGGTGGCATGGTGGAGCAGGGGTTAGTGCAGTGGCCGCACAGCAAGGTTTCCTCCCGCCATGCATTGGGGATAGGTCAGTTGAGCACACTAAATTGTGCCTAGGTATGAATGTGAGGGTGGATGGTCTGTCTGTCCCTGAATGTAGCCCTGTGACGTGTTGAGGACTGGCCAAGGGTGTAACCCGCCTTTCATAGGCTCCAACATAAAATCGCTATTTGCTGTATGATGTTTTTGTTTCATTTCGTGTATTTATTCAAATGAATGTGGGAAAACTCACTACACATTTAAAATGTTTTAAATATGGTTTCATTATTTTTGCAGGTTTTTGCAATATTCTTTCATTATTTTGCAAGACTGTTACTCAGTACTGTATATAATATGGGCTCCATAAAACCTCTGAAGGTGGGTTGTAGTATATGACAATGAACCTAATTGACCAAGACATTAACAGCAGATCCTTGTCTTGGTGCGAGGTAGAGCTTTCCTGAATTATTTTGTTCAAGTTATGGAGAATTTGGAGGCCAAGTCAACACTTCTTTTGTCATGTTCCTCAAATAATTCTTATTTTATTACATTTTTTTTTTTTTTTTGCTGTTTTGCAGGAAGCTGTATTCTGCTGACTCAGGAATAGTATTGCCATTAAGGAGAATATTTGGTCTGAAGAAGTTTGTAGGCAGGTGGTAAAAGCTGCCTCCACCAGCTCACCTTCTTCCTCTAGTGTATCCTCACACGCACACACACACACACATGAACATCACATTGGCACTACATAAAGGAATATTTGCATAAGAGAATATTTGCATAAAGGAAACGTACATATACATAATGTAAACACGTGTCTCCATTTTGTCTTTTTTTTTAATAAATGAACTTACACTGATTTTTTTCTTTCCCCTGTAAAGTTACTTTTTTGGAGAGCAACAGTATGAAGCATGTTATTGCACTTACATGTATATAAGATATGTGAGACACATGTTTGACTTCAAATCCTGAATAAAAACAGTGTGTGTGTGCGTGCGTGCGTGCACGTGTGTGTCAATAGGGCCTGAAATGGACGCGAAAAACTCGAAAAGCCCATGAGTTGCCGAGCCACATTGCCGAGGCCTGACATGGCTGATGATGACAGATGGTGTCATCTCCAAAGCTTGACCAGGTGGCACAGAAATGAGGAGAGGAGCCAGAAGAGCAACATAGAGATTGTGTACTGTACACTGATCTATCCGTCTCTACACACATAGTCCCCCACTTCAAACAATATCAATATGTGGGGTTTATAAATATGTATAGTTTACAGCTGGCCAAAAGTGATGCGGGAAAGGAGGAACTCTCTAAACCTGGAGGAAGAAACATTGGGAGCAATCAGGACATATTCTCCTCTGATTGACCCCGGATAGCAAAAGAGCATAAAATGATTAAGGAATACCATTGTGGAAATGACTGTGGAGAGGCAAAAGTATACAGGCTTTGAGACAACTGATAACCAGTACAGTCTATATTTATATCAATAGTTTGAGTCAGTATTTAGTATCATCAGCTTTTGTTGAAATGTGGTTTTGTTTAAGGGATGGACAGCAAATGCTGGTGGTCCATGGAGTTGGAGGACAAGTGATTGATCAAAGGGCAGGAGTTGCCCTAAGAGAAAACGAAAAAGTCATTCAGCTCAGAGAAGGCGGGGGAAAAAATCTGTTAGAATTTACAAGGTTCAAATTATGTATTTAAAGAGTGCAACAGGTGACTCTAGCAAACCTATCTATTGTAAAGGAAAGAAAAGAATAGTGCTGAGGGGTATCATGGCCATGAGACCCTGGCCCCACCTCTGCACTCCACTGTCAACAAACATGAGTGACCACATGAGAATGGTGTAACTACTGCACCAGGATCCCAGTTCAACTCTTAGATCCGAAATAGTTACGTAACATATCAGCCTGTTTCGTTGTTTAAATGTAAAATAAAAACCTGCACTTTTTAGTCCTATTTTTTCCAGTTCTGGTCAAGAAATTATACAAAAACAAGCAGACCAGGCTGGTTTGAGGTTGAGCAAAATGAACACATTTTTTTATAAAAACTTCTATAGATTTTATAATCATGGCATTTGGTCCTCACAAAGAGGACACAAACACACACAAAATTTCATTTACTCTTATTTACCATCTCTTCACCATTCACGAATTTACACAATAAAACCATCTGCACATGTAATTCGATTGCTAATGATCCATATTCATCACTCTTCCTTCGGTCTCCAGTGGTCTCTGACAGCAACACTTCGACACCACCCCCCGCGCACAAGCGCGGTGCTGCAGCCACTAAAACGAGCTGCAAACGGGCGTTTTTGTATCTTCACAGAGGCCTTGAAGCGAGAATTCTGAAAAACAATGGGTTCCATGCTGGCAGAATTTTGGTTACCTAGCTCTCTTTGTATGCGTGTGTGTATGTGTGTATATATGTGTGTGTGTGTGTGTGTGTGTGTGTGTGTGTGTGTGTGTGTGTGTGCGTGCGCGCATGTGTGAGCCAGCGCGTGCTAGAGGGCGTGGCGACAACCCACGACGTCTTACAGCTACTCAAGGGTGCCAATGAATCTGATAATGACGCAAGCTCGCCCCGGGCGGCACAATGGCAGTGCTGAGCACCAGCACGACTGAAACGCAGCTCAGTGTGTGTGTTTGCTGAGTCTGAAAGAGGGATCTGTCCACTCTGTGGTGCTGAACCTCATTTAGGACGAAGTGTTGATCTAAGCAAAACCAGTATTCGTCTGGTTCAGTACCACGGACTGGACAGCTCACTCCTTCAGACCCCCTTCAATAAAAACAAAAACAGCTGTCCACTCCGTGGTTCTGAACCTCCGTTTAGGGCGAATACAGTCTCTGTTTTGACAAATGCTTGGATGATGTTCGTCCCAAATGGAGGTTCAGAACCACGGAGTGGACAGCTCCACCCTCCAGACTCAGCACACAGAAGTGGCTGTCCACTCATTGGTGCTGAATCTCCGTTTAGGACGAACATCATACATGCATTCGTCAAAGCCGAGTTTTTAAACTTTACGATTCAGTCACGCCTAGCTTTTATTTATCCACTCCACTGGTCGGCTAAATATGGTTAACTGTTAACGATGTTTAAAAGTCTCCTAAGTGGAACAAAAACTACAAATATGAGGTTCGTTTTATTTTTGCTCTTTTGTGCACATACTATGTTGCTTCAACACAAACTGCAATTGCAATTGGCATGTCCATACTTGCACATTTGCAGTTAGTTTTATCTCAGTGTTTGTATGTGTGTGTGTGTATGTGTATTAGCTTTGCTTTAGTGTTTTGTGTATTTGTATGCATTTGTTTAAATGTGTGTGTGTGTGTGTGTGTGTGTGTATGTGAGTATGTTGCCTCAGTGTGTGTATGAATGTGTATGTCTGCTTTTCTAATAGTAATGTGCGTGCACGTGTGTATGTGTGTTAGGTTTGCCTCAGTGTTTGTGTGTGTAATTATATCTATGTGCGTGTGCATGCGTGTGTGTGTGAATAAAAAAAAAATGGTTGCTAGGCGGCGGCGTTTTTGACGTTCGACGCTCGCGCAGTCCTTCCTGGCTACGCCGCGATGGGGAGAAAGAGAGAGGAGAGAGGAGAGGGGGGAACGAGTTGCAAAGCAATGATGTCATGGTTATAAGCAGGAGCCGCGTGAGAGCATATGGCTCGCACCCGCTGCCGCGAGGAAGTGTTTCTGCGCGCCGTGCAGGCGGCGCTGTAGCTGTGGAGGAGGGAGAGAGAAAGAGAGAGCGCGAGAGAGAGAGAGGAGGGATAGGGAGCAGGAGAGCGAGAGGAGCAGGAGAGCTTGCCCAGCCCACCGTCTTCTCTCCTCCACCGCCTGGAAGAGAGAAGCTGAAGGGAGGAAGAGGAGGAGGAGGTGGAGGAGGAGGAGGAGAAGGGAACGAGGAGCGAACAGAGGAGGACGGAGGAGAGGAGAAGAGTAAGAAAGAGAAGAAGGAGGAGAGGCTGTCGATGCTGCTGCCTCTGTTGTTGATGCTGCAATGGCTGCTAAATCCGATGGGGTGCTGAAGATGAAGAAGAGCGACGTTGCCTTCACGCCCCTGCAGAACTCGGATCACTCAGGGTCAGTGCAGGGGCTCGCGCCGGGCTCGCAGCCGGACTCGGGCGCGGGGGAGGCGGACTTCAACGTCAACGGCGGTTCGCGCTGCTGCGGCGGCTCCGCCTCAGCGTGTCTCCGGCTGGGCAGGGAGAGGCAGCGCTACACGGTCTGGGACGGCCTGTGGATCCTCGCCGCGGTGGCCGTGTACTTCGCGGACGTGGGCACGGACGTGTGGCTCTCCGTCGACTACTACCTGCGCCGGGACTACTGGTGGTTCGGGCTGACGCTATTCTTCGTGGTGCTCGGC
The DNA here is from genome assembly GCA_037974565.1 of Clupeocharax schoutedeni. Taxonomy (NCBI): domain Eukaryota; kingdom Metazoa; phylum Chordata; class Actinopteri; order Characiformes; family Alestidae; genus Clupeocharax; species Clupeocharax schoutedeni. The sequence continues at coordinate 7,445 of JBBPDH010000044.1, forward strand.
TCCTTCTCCGTGCAGGTCTTCAGCTTCAGATGGTTCGTGCACGACTTCAGCAGCACTTCGTCCTCCCCTGGCTGCTCCCACATGGACGGCAAGCTCCTAAGCTGCTCGGCCTCGCACGGCGACGTCGGGGCGGCCCACCCGTCCACGCCTCAGAGGCAGGCCAGCACGGCTAGCAAGAGTAACACCAACACCAACACCAACACCACCAACAGCAGCAGCAACAGCAGCAGCAGCACCACCCGGACTAACCAGAAACGCTCGGCGTCCTGCTCCTTCTGCATCTGGCTGATGCAGTCTATCATCCACATCCTGCAGCTCGGACAAATCTGGAGGTAGGTGGTGCTGCTGCTTGGACCCCTGTCATAGCTGGGAGAGCTTTTTTCACCAGCCCAGCTTGAGCATGAGAGTTAATCTCAGCGTGGTGGGCTCCAGTCTCAGGTTGTTGACCTAGTGGTTAGGGAGTTGCCCCTGCGACCAGAAGGTTGTGGGATCAAATTCCAGGACTGTTAGTGGCACGACTGAGGTACCCTTGAGCAAAGTGCAGTCACCAGGCACTCCGTGTGTGGCCGCCCACTGCTTCAGTTGGTGAATGGGTTAAATAGCTTAATTCTAGAGAATGGATTTCACATGGTTCATACTGTGTGCTTCGTGTCAGTTCTAACCAGTATCATCACTTGCATTATTCAGTGCTGGGGTTGAGCACATGACTGCTCCCTTCCATTCCATCTTTGATTGTTGTTTTGTGTAAATATTATGGTGTGAACTGACAGCGGCCTATTACCCATTTGAATCTGCTGGGTCAGAGGCAAGGAGCATTTCTCTTTACACATTCTGGTTTTAGGCAATATTTACTTAATTGGCAATGTTTAGAAAATGGTTCTACAGGCTAATGATAACTGCAGGTGAGAAATAATGTAAACTGAAGAAACACTTCCTAAGGACTAGACATGGGATGAAGCTGTAGCTGTGGACCATTCATTCCTTTTAGACAAATGCATTGTGTGTCTCTTGCCTCTATTAAAAGCTGACTAATGAGATTGCATGGAGTGAAACTGGAGAAGTTTCCTGAGTGGCAGCTTATGGCTCTTGGCACTGTTGGCTCATCCATAAACGTGTATTCTGTGTTAGCAGGTCAGTACAGTCATTTGCTGGGGGCTGTAGTCAATGGCTAGTGATCAGACTCAGACAGGCCGATATTATTTCACACCGTCAGCCCAATGAGACCTTAGGAAGTTGAAGCGAATCAGCACATTTGGCCTTGCAATATTCCATTCACTGCAAGTCTTTGACCCTGCGGATCTGGCTTGTACACTGCCCAAATAGTAAACCATGAACTAGCACACTAAAGACAGAGGCTAGTGCTTTGGGACATGGATAAGAGGGTTCAAAAGGGTGTAGTCAGAACATAGAAGAGTCACTTACTTTTTTACACGCACTATTTTGTGAATGACTTGTGCATGGAAAAAAGGACAGTTTAGTGAATCTTCAAATAATCTAAATTTTCTATATTCCTTTTAGGAACCAGCCTTTTCAAGTTTCAGGAGATAAAATGCTCCACTAAAGTGTTAGGGTGGTGTAACAGACAACTAAATGCTAGATCAGGTGAAGTACCAGATAGTACTGTGCCTGGCTTACTGCTGACTGCAATGCATTTGTAACACATGCAGTCAGCATGTAGAAGCAAAGACTGCTACTTGCTGGTAATTGGTAATGGGATTGCTGTCAGCCACAGACATGGTGAATGTAATAAATACGATACTTAATCACTGACAACTTTTTTAAGCACATCAAAAATGTATATTGAAAAAAAATGGAACAGAAAACCTCATGCAGCTGATATTACAGCGGAACATGGGTAATGTCATGTAACTTGATGAGACACTGCGAGAATATTGGAATGAAGGAATGAAGATGTAGCCCAGCACTTGGTTTGGACTTGTCCTCCATTTATTCTGATTTATTCTGATTAGTCAAATGCATAATTAATGCATGTGAGAATAATTATGAGTTATTAAATCGGTTGGAAGTCAGTTTGTTTACTTGTATAGAAAAATGTTCAGGCATTAGGTTTGCATTCAGATCTTGGCTCAAATTATTATTTTAATGATGATTCTTCAATAGTAACTCATGTGTTCTATACCATCATGGCCTTGTGTGTGTGTGTGTGTCACGTGGTGCCAAGTGATGTGAGCAAAGCTGACACAGTTGTGTGTTCTGGTTGGGGGCTGGAGGATTGTTGAGACATGCACACGGCACAAAGCGAGGAGTTCACCAGTCTGGGGACATCTCACCAAGAGAGGTGCTTTAAAATAGCTCCTCACTCTAATGAACATCAGATTCAACCAACTCAGGGCAGTATCTGTGCTGGCTTTGGCTCCTTGTGTTTTGTAGTGGAGCACTTTCAGTTTGTCTGTGCTTTGGCATCTAGTGAGAGTTATTAGAGTTCATGGCATGATCACCATTTTTAAAAATACAGCACAATTTTAAAAATTGCTGTTTTTCTGAATTATGTGAGTACTCTTTGTAGAAGCATGCAGAAAACATAACTTCAGAGCAAGCAATGTAAAATACCTGCATGAAAATTAGTTGCTTACAGTAGGTGCTTGTCTGATGTAATATAGTGTAGTTAGAAATAGATCTAGATAGATAGATAGATAGATAGATAGATAGATAGATAGATAGATAGATAGATAGATAGACTGATAGATAGATAGAT
>JBBPDH010000044.1:16041-27572 GCA_037974565.1 Clupeocharax schoutedeni
TCTAGTCGGAACCTCTCTACCTCGCACACCAGCTCAGGCTCCTTCCCCACCAGAGAGGTGACATTCCACGTCCCTAGAGCTAGCTTCTGCAGCCGAGGATCGGACCGCCAAGGACCCCACCTTTGGCTGCCACCCAACTCAAACTGCACCCGAACCCCTTGCCCCATCCTACACGTGGTGAGCCCATTGAAAGGGGGACCCCTGGTTGTCTCTTCGGGCTTTGCCACCAGGTGCTCGCCATTGAGCCCCTCCTCCAGGACTGGCTCCAGAGGGGGACCCGGTGACCCGCGTCCGGGCAAGGGAAAACATTTCTCCATGTTGTTGCTCTTCGTAAGGGTTCTTGTGAGCCGTTCTTTGTCTGGTTCCTCACCCAGGACCTGTTTGCCATGGGTGACCCTACCAGGGGCTTGCGCCCCCGTCAACATAGCTCCTGGGATCATAAGAACACGCAAACCCCTCCACCACAATAAGGTGCCGGCTCCAGGAGGGGGATTGTAATTGTAATTATTGTAAATGAGATTTGTGAGAGTAGAGAACGTTTTAATAGTATGAACAACCTTCACATAACATAAAGATTTCTTACCAATTGAATAGTTCCTCCAAGGACCTTTACATAACATAGATATACTTTTAACTGCAAATAGTTCTCACTTACTGTAATGTACCATTTACAAAAAGGAAACTTCCACTGAATAGCTCTTTTGGTAATCAAACATGGTTCTCTTTCTTATGCTTTCATTTTTTAAGAGAACAGCCAAACATAAGGCTTGTGTCTAGAAGTTTTGCAATATGTGAATGTCCTGTAACCTTTAAAAATTTAAACTCTTAGCTACAAAACCATTCCATAAAGATCCATCCACTGAAGGTCCTTTGGGCAATTAAAAGCAGCTCTTCTATGGGATTGTGAAAACTGTGTACATATAGGGTGGTGGAAAAACTGTGGACTCACTGATCATTTTATCAGTAATGATTTTCAGTAGTTTTTCCACTTCTGGTTACCAATCTTTTCTCTTTTCCCAACAAGTTATTCGCTGCATTGTCACCTTACAAGGTTAAAGATAACCTGATGGTCATTGTTACCCTCTAGGAGTTTATCTGCACTTCCTCCACAGAGCAGTGTAGACACACTTATCAGTTCTTTCAGATGGAAATCGTGTTGCTGGTCCTTTAACCAACTGACTCTGGTGCTGTAGATGGGATGAGCTCACCAGATAAGACGAGGAAGTCTGTTAGTGAGTGTGCAGGGTCCCTGTTTGGATGCTCTTGGTGCAATATTCCACTCTGTCCATTTGTTGCACTTCGGCTGGAGGGAGCATGCAGGCCTGTTTAGCACAGGGGGGGCAAATGACTCCTTGTTTGCTTGTCTTCTTTGTATCGATCTTCATTACATTTCTGCTTTTAAACTAGTCTCTCCTTACCTGCTTCTTAATATCTTATACTGGGCCATTATACTTTAATGGTTATTGGCAGATGCATAACATTCCATTTAATTGAATGTTTTCCCCCCAGTCATGATTATGTATGAGGGAGGAGTATAATGTTGTCTGTTGATTGAGAATTCAAAACAAATCATTAGCAGCAAATTGTTCTACAAACAGGATGAAATACAGCAGGATGATTATAGAATATACATAATATGCTGGACTGAATTGCAGTAGGATTCTCCATGGAAAATCCTGTCTTTCCCCTGTCCTGGCCTGCTGTGTGCCCAGAGAAGTAGACCATGCTGTACATTGTGAGTTGAGTGTCATGTTTTTCTCTGAGCTGGGGCTTTAAGAAAGACTTAAATTGAGCTGAGGGGTTGGGAAAGAGGGAGCTGGCCTCTGCTGAACTGTTTCTAATAGAATTTGCAATTTCCACATTTTTCCCCTACAAAAGTAGCACATCAGCAATGTTGGGTTTACTTATTTCATTTTGAGGTGGAGCTACATTACATGGTAAAAAGTATTGGGATACATCTTAATTATTGCTTACCAAGAAATTTTGGACAGCACCATGCGTCCAACTTTGTGGACACAAAGAACCTTTTCTAATCCAGCAGGACTCTACCCTGGTGCACAAAAAAGTAAGGTCCATAAAGATGGTTGGATGAATTCATTGTGGAAGAACTGACCTCAACCCCATCCACACCTTTGGCCTGAACTGGAATGGAGATTCCAAGTAATCTCAACTGGTACATCAGTGTCTGACCTCATACATTCTCTACATAATGAATAGATACAAATTCTCACAAAGACACTCCAAAATCTTGTGAATATTAAAGTCTGGGTCAGGCATCCCAGTACTTTTGTCCATGTAGTGTATGAGGGTAATGTAGCTAACAGATGAGCTACTGGATCTCTAAATCATCACAAACTGCTGTTGTTCAATAGGGCATCCACCAGCTTTACAAAGTTTCTGCACTGTTTATAGCTGAGATGTAACCAAATTCATTATGGCTTGATGTGAAACGTACACTTTCGTATATTTACAGTGGTGGTAATGGTGAATAGAGCTCATAATGCCAACCATACAAGAATAGCCCTTTAATTTACTGTACAATAAAGTTCAATATGAGAAAAATGTTTTCATTAGACACTATCTTGCCTAAAATGGCTTCCAGGTACTTATTTATGGCTTCCAGGTACTCTGCCATAAATATATTTTTGGAATCCAAATCCTTCTAAAAAACGAATGCAATGTCTTAGTCATCAAGGGTTCATAACCCTTTCATGCAGATGTTCGTTAATGTGAACAATTCAGACTATATGTTTTTCTGGCACAGTGCATTTCACACTTTTCATTTTAAAACTTTCATTATGCAGTCTCAAATTATGGACCTTAAAAAACTTGTTGGATTCTGACAATGGATCTGTTCACGCTCTGGTTAGCTTCTCATTAGCAGACATGATTATGGTCCATCAGGGAAGAAAGTTAAGAATGAAAAAAATGAGCAATAAAACCTGCAGTGTGTTTTTGGTATGGAGCACTGTGTTTCCTTTTGGCTGGGCAGCGTGGGAGCGCCTGCAGTGCTCTCTCCCTCCTCCAGGAGGAATGCCCATGGTGGATGAATATTTAAGGTTGCGTGCGGCTTGCGCAGCACAGAGACCTGGCCGCGATCTTCTGCATTATTAAACGTCCTCCAGGTCCTCTTTGCCTGCTCTCAGCACAAGCAGCTTCTGCTCACCAGGTCACTGAAGACAACACCCACACCCGGCCGCTCCAGCACAACAAACAGGCAGAACGCTGGGCCAAAGGGGTTCACTCTGGAGCACACTGCTCCAAAACAAACATCAGCAGCGATCAGCGATCTCTTCACAGCCAGCGTTTGGCCCAGTGTAAACCAGTGCTAGGTAACAGGCGTGTGTAGAGAAAAATAGGGGTTATTGTAAGCTGACAAAGTTGCAACGAATGTCAGTTGTGAAAATGTTCAGGCCTTACACAGAAACTTGTGATGCACCCACTTTTTTCAGATAGGCCTCCCTATATATGTATTGTTCCTGGATGATATAAATTGTTATATTACATACTGATCAGCTATAATAAGGAAATCACTTGTCTACAGGTGTTCCAATGGCACTAATCAAGTAATGGTGTATATTAGACAGCATGTAAATTGTCAGTTCCTGAAGTTGATGTGCTGGAGGCAGGAAACACGAACGAGATTAGGCATCTGAGATCTGACAGGGCAAAATTGTGATGGTTAGACAACTGAATTAGAATATCTCCAAACTGGACATCTTGCGGTTTGTTCCCATTAAACAGTGGCCAGAGTGTAGTACCCACCAAAAGTGGTCCAGCTGCTTCAAATTCAGAATTTGTATCCAAACACAGGCTTACAAATATGAATGTAAAAAAGCTAGGAATGTTAAAACTCCATATTTTTTCTTTCAGCGCTGCTTCACTTGTGTTCGCTAAGCAGATCTATACGAAATGCTATCTTCTTTTTCTGTTTGTTAAAAACCAGGAACATGCTGCATCATGATTGCAATATGTTTCATAAAGCATTAAACACAGCACAGCCTGTCAAGGCTGCTCCGGCACCGAGCCAACCTGAATTACAAATGAAACTGTTCTGTGGGAAAATTCGATTTGATCAATATATGGATGTAGAACCTACATATGAAAAAATGTAAACATGCATTGCTCTGATTGGATTCCGTGGTTATCGAGATCAGATCACAGTGATTGTTAAAATTAATTGTAAACATGTAGATGCTTGTTCTCCTTAGGATATAAGGTATAAACAGCAAATATAATATTAGTATTTTCATTATCGTGATTGATTTTATTATTTTTTAAAAATTATTTGTTTAATAATTATTACTATTAATTATTATTATTATTATTATTATTATTATTATTATTATTATTATTGTTGTTGTTGTTGTACTTGATAAGGAACCAGGGATGCTTTACAGCAGTAACAAATTACCAAATGTTTATTAAACAACCCACAAAAATAAACGTTCCCCAGATCACTTAATTAGCTTGTAAAGAGTTCTTAGTCTCACCATGTTAGTATCTCTACTTATAAAAATATGATTTAGGCATTACTGATCTCTACTATGTATAGTAATGTACTCCTAACCATCATTGTGTAATTAGCAAGTGCTAATGCTAATGTACTCTGTAGTCTATATTAGCATTAGCACTCTGGATATAGGCACTACAGAGTGTTTATGCTAATGATGTGATTGTGATATGCACCGGCAATGTAAACTCACAGGCCATTTTTAAAAAGAAACAATGTAGTGGCCACTTTATGTGTTCCATCTGCACTATATTGACTTGAGCTTGACTTGAGCTATATTGACAAAGCTTAAGCTTTGGCATCACACCTGTAGGGATTTTAATGACATTGCATTCAAATAGATAGCCTTTGATATGGAGTTGGTTCCGCCTTTGCAGCTATAACAGCTTTGAGTCTTCTTTGAAGATTTTCCACAAGATTTTGGAATGTTTCTGTGTGAATTTGTGAATGTGTGCCCTGTGCCCGTTCATTCGGTAGAGTATGAAAAGGTTCCTCCCCAAACTGTATCCACAAAGTTGGTAGCATGGTGTTGTTCAATGTCTTGATGTGCTGAAGGTCCAAACCCTGAAAAACAGGTGTATCCCAATACTTTTGTCCATATATTGTATCTTATAGATACACTATAGCTTTACAGATCATCCTACCCTGTACCATCTCTCTACAGGGCCAGATATTATATAGGAGACAGACTATTGTCAGCACAACACACGTTAGTATCACAGCTAGGATTAGACTTGTAACCACCCCAATGTGTCGCAAGCAGTTCACCCTAGCAGACATAGAACACCCATAATTCATTGTTGTTTGGTTTGAGAATTCACACACAACTTCAGAGAACACAAAATGGGTTAAATAAATGATGTAACAAAATGTGAGTTGAAATGTGTCACCGAGTGAAAGTTGTTTTTCAGTTACAATTTTTGAACCCCATAATAGTTTCTATGTAGTGCCTCTAAGTAAAGACTGTCCTATCTAGTGCTCCTGATTATCTGAGCTAGGGAAATATTGCTTAGAGTCATTTATTATCCTGTATTATCTATTATAATGTATTATCCATGTTTTTCTGACACATGGAATAATGAGTAAGGCATTTTCTATTACAGTGTTCAATGTAGTGTTCCTGATTTTCCAATGCAGTAATTAGGGGGTTTCCAGCAAGAGAAAGAGAGATGCTCAGAAGGTTCTGCTTCCATTTATGTTCCCTTCCTGTCCACAGCAGCACATCCCCTGAAATGGCCTCCAGCAGGACGAGTGCCAGTGCTGGTTTAGAGGCCAGGAGAGCACCCCTCTCTCCAGAGCAGCTACAGCTCTTCTGCAGGCCCTATGCCAGCCACTGGAGCTCTACACTCACCGCTGGCTCACAGTGGCTGTACACTGCCACCGGCCAAAAATCAACTGGCAGTCTGCAGCGCCAAGACACGAACACCGTCTCTCAGTCTTCTGGTCTGTAACGGTCCATGACTCAAAGCTCCAGGCACCTATTTGGAGAGGAACCCTTAAAAATATTTAATATTTATAATCTTCACAGAAGGTTCAGATTCGGTTCAGATCTCACTTTCAGGTTTACATATTGTGAGTTACAATATATGGACAAAAGTATTGGGATTTAATGACATTGCATTCAAATACACAGACTTTACTAGGACGTTGGTTGCGGCTATAACAGCTTCCACTCTTCTAGACTCTTCTAGAGTTTCTGTGGGAATTTGTGTCCATTCATTCTGTAGAGCGTTTATGAGGTTTAGGCACTGATGTTGGATGAGAAGGCCAGTCTCCTTTCCACTTCATCCCTGAGGTATTCTTCCACACCCAAGTCATTCTACCATTCAACCCAAGACATGGAACTTGCTTTGTGCACTGGGACACTGGGAATAGAAAAGGTTCTTTCCCAAAGGTTCTTATCCAGAGCGACGTAATAGTTTCAAGAATCGGCATACACAGTATAATATAATGGTTCCATATCTACAAAATGTTGTTACTATTTCATACACAATGTCCAAGTGAAGATCCACTTAGGGAACGTAATTTTAAAATTGTATAGTCAAGCTACAACAGAGATTAGATTTTTATCAGGCTCAGGTGAGTTTCAACTTAAGGTGCTTCACCCTCAGAGGCATGGACTAAGTGAAATTTATTGTTTGTTAAACTTACCACAGCTACTGAAATTGTGTCATTTCTGTTCTAACTATCTGTATCTGTATATGTGTACTGGTTGAATCTGTGTCAAAGATTTTGCAAACACACTCTGAATTTTGAAGTACGATCTACCTCCAGAATTTAAATAAACGTGAAGATTACTTCAGCAGCTGGTGGCCTAGTGGTTAGCCCTGCTACCAGAAAGTCCGGGTTCGATCCCCAAGACCGCTAGGCACTACTGAGGTACGCTGAGCAAGGTACCGTCCCCACACACTGCTCCCCAGGCACCGTGTTCCAGGCTGCCCCCTGCTTCACTTGGTGAATGGGTTAAATGCAGAGGTGGAATTTCGTGCTGTTCACGTATGACAAATGGTAACTTTCACTTTTTAAGATCATAGCAATACATCTTTTTTCAAATGGAAGCTAGTAAACATAATCTTCACATGTAGTTGGCACATATTAATTTGTTTCTGATTGGTGTGATTTTGTTGTAGCTTTGTTTTGGAAAATAGGCTGTTCTAAAAATCACACAAAAGATTGATGCACGGTTGGTAATACTGAAAGTCAGTCAAATGCACAATCTCTTGCAAAGATAGGGATTGCATTTTCTATCTTTGCAAAGCTAAGTGACAAAACACACTGTCGCAGAATTTTGCCAGGCAACAATATTGATTTGGCAAAAAAATAGAGCGCAGTTTAGGCAGAATTTAGTTGGGGTAAAATGTCTTTTTGGAGAGACCTTTGCAGGTTGCTGTCATGTTCAGATCATGTCATCAGGCAGAATTTTGTTGGACTACATATTTAGACAGGGCTTGGTCAGGGTCCAGACAGTGTTCATGGGCTACAGTTAGGTTTGCAAAGAAATGTTCTCAACTGGTAGTCCGGTTTGGAGTGTTGCCAGGCTATACTCCAGCTCAGAAAGACATTTGGTGGGCTGCAGGAAGGTTTGGATAGGGTGTTGCCAGGCTAAAGTCAGATTTAGCCAGAATTTTATCTCTTTCCAAAAAACAGAGTGGCTGCTTGATAAAAGCCTGGACCATCATGGGACTGGAGTGTGTGCAGCATGGATGATTCATTCTGCAAAACTAAATGGAGCAAAAAGTTTTTTTTTTGTCCCCACAGGCCTGGTATGTCTGCACTCAACATTTATCCCAGTAGACTGAATTCTTTTTAAGGCTGCTTCACCTTGGAGAGTTTTGTATGTGTAGAGGTTTTAGGAATTCATAAATCAATATGATTCAGCCTAGTGGTCTAGAGTTACACAAAGTTTAATTTCACAATTATCAATTCAATTTTATAAGGCAGCTATAAGTGCAATGAATTATAATGATATTTTAACATTGCACCTTAAAGTTCACATTTAATTTTAAATAATTACAGCAACTCAGAAAACATGCAGGGGGTGGATTTTCTTTCCACAAATTATGACAACAATGGTTCATCATATTCAAATCATAAAACTATAACTCTCATTCAAATAGATATAACTAAAAATGATCAATTAAATATAACTCTTGTCCTTCTGAACAAATGTGACAGGAGTTAAAACCCACACTGTCAACAGATGTCATGCGCGTGTTTCAAAGAGCCAATAATTTACTCTACTATACAATTAATAAAAAATGACACCATCATCTGTTATCACTGGTGATAACAGCGACTGCCAAGGGATATAATTAGCCACATCAGATGGATCCTGTTACTAATGGACCAGGGAGTGTTCTTTTACTTATGCTAGCAAGCTGTCTCTTGTTACTGACTAGATCAATTACAACGTATTTCTTTCAAACTGACATTTACTACATTGGATGATTTCAGTGTAAAGGTGATTGTGATCAGTCAGTGCATGCGACTGATCCCTGTTCAAAGACACATTGCTGAAGTGGACCTTCAGTGGTACATGGAGCACCAGGGAGTCTTCTGTGTGGACAATAAATCAGTTTCCATAGCAATAGTGGCTGATGTCGGTGACATAACTGCATGGATTACCATTGCTGCCGTTAATCTTCGAGGGGGGCGAGGAATAAGAATCTGACAAGTCCTATAAATATCATCTCAAAAGCTCTTGAGCAGGCAGAGAACTGATTATTTGAGAAGAGCGGGTTGGCCCAGCAGCAGAGACACAAGTAAGAATTTTCTGCTGTTAAGGATTCCTTTATCATTGCAGTCGGACCAGGCTAAATATAAAATTCAGCTGATGGTGTGCATTGGGTGTGTTTATGTGTGTCGGAATGTGTGCCTGGGATGCGTTAGGGGGGCTTTTCTGCAATCAAAATTCCATTGTGTGTGTGTGTGTGTGTGTGTGTGTATGTGTGTGTGTGTAGGGGGATTTGTGGACATGCAGACTACGCTCTGAAAATAAGGGTGCCAAGATGGGTTCTTTGCATGATACCAAAAAAAAACACTTTTTTTTTCGATGGATGAACCATATTTACAATTGAGATATGTTACTGTGAAGAATAGTGCGAAGGTTCCAGGAAAAATCCTATAAATGGTCAATAAAAAAAAATTATTATTATTTAATTATGTGAATTATGTGAAAGGTTCTTCAAATCTCTTGGTTCTTTAAGGAACTGAACGCAGTTCTTCTGTGGCAATGCTGAAAGAAATCTTTGTGACATAAATTCTAAGTGAGCTTGAAGATTTTTAGTTCTCTCTTTTTATTTGCACATCTATGTGACACCAAATAAACCCATTGGCAGTAAACTTCATATCAGTGTCTGTCTATACTCCAGCATATTATTTCTAAAAATGTCTAATTAAAGCAAATTAATGCATACTCAGTGATGTTTAGCGGCAACTTATTGATGTATGTAAAATGACAAGAAAGATTTGCATCAGGGATTCCAAAGGTTTAAACAGTTGTCTGTTTGTTTATGTGTGTGTGTATGTGTGTGTTGTGGATACCCACTCGAGGTCAGACAAGGAGGTCAGTCAGTGACGGGGTGCTGGAGGTGCTGTCAGTGTGACATCACCGTGATAACGCTGTGACATGAACTCCTAGCTGGAGGAACAGACCTTCAACCAGTCAATGTCAGAGGGAAAGAGAGTAAGAGGAGGAGAGAGAGAGAGAGAGAGAGAGAGAGAGAGAGAGAGAGAGGAGAAGCAGTAGTAAAAATTTCAAGAAATACACATTGTAAGACTGCTGGTAAGATCAATGTTTAGATACAATTCTATTGGAGGCACAGGAGTGAAATGATCATGATGGAAAATTAACCTTAAAAGGTTTTTTTTTTTTCAAAAAATGTCTTCATTTCTCTTGGAGATCTACTCAAAGTCAGAATGGCTTGATGTAAAGTGACTATTGAAAAGTAAACCCAAATATGTCTTCTAACGACCTGCTCCTCTATGCCATGTAGGGATTTTTTAAAAATCCTTGTTAGACTGAAACCACAGCAGGTTTTATGTTATATTTTAGGGGCATTAAACACTTCTGACATCTGGTTCCTTTCACCATCTCTGTGAAAAAATGTCCAAAATCGTTATGAATCTTAATTTGACTGCAGTTTCAGTTTCATAGACAATTTGACATGTGGGAAATTCCTCTTTAACACTTTCCAAATAGTTAATAAGATGTAGTAATGAAAAAGAGCAGATGGTTCTACGCTAACTGTGAAAGCTGTTCAACACTGAAAATGAACATCATTTAATCATGGTAAATCATTTAACTAAAAATGACTATACATCAGTCAGTGTATTTGTAGTTACTAAAGTCTTGTTGTTTCCAAAATATCTGTTAAGGTACATAAGTTGCATGGACCAGACTAGATTGTCTGGGACATCCCATTGATGTTTAAACTGGTCCCATCTCTTCTCCAGCCAAGCACATGCGTCTGACCAACCGCATGATGTAAAGCAAATGTGATTAATCAGACCAGGCCTACTTCTTCTATTGCTCTGTGAACCAATCCTAATGCTCGTGTAGACACTTTTGTTCAGAGGTCAGTAGGGGTGCTCTGGCTGGTCTGCGGCTATGCAGCTCCATACGCAGCAAGCTCTGATGTGCTGTCTGTTCTGTCATAGCCAGCATGAACATTTTCAGTAATTTCTGCAACAGTAGCTCTTCCATGGGATCAGCCCAGATGGGCTGGCCTTTGCCCCACAATCACATCTATGAGCCTTTGAGCTTCCATTATTCTGCTGTCGATTCACTTGTTGTCCTTCTTTGGATCATGGAGATACTGACTACCCCAATCTGGGAACATTCCAAAAATAACTGCTGTTTTGGAGCTGCTCTGACCATCACAATTTGGCCCTTGTCCAACTTGCTCGGCTCTGACCTACTCACTGGCTTCCTAATATAACCCACACCACAGGTGCCACTGTAAACAAAGTGTGATGGTTTTAATCTTGTGACTGTTGGGAGTATATTCAGCTGATCATAGATGTGAGTATACTGTCCTACCGTTGAACGCATGGTTAAAAAGGAGAGTTCTATAATATGCCCCCTGCATCACTCCATACCGCCATAGATAAGGAGGTAAGCATTTGGCTCCAGGCTTGTCAAAACTGTCTCTGTCTCTTCTCTCGGCTGCAGACAGTAGCTAGAGCTTAGCGGTTCCGCCGAGTTAGCATGGCTCTGATTATAGAGATCAAAGCTATGATTGTTATGAAGCATATTTCTAATCCCAGTTTCTGTTTCCTCTCCACATACTCTCCTAGGCTTGGAATTAAGCGCACACACACACACACACACACACACACACACACACACACACACACACACACACACTTACTGGCCACTTTACTAGAAACCCCTGTCTTGTACATCTACTTTGTAGACGTAGCACATATGTTGACACACACGGTGTGTCCGAAACCGCGCACTACGGTCAGTGCACTGAGATGTAGTGCGTAGTGCGCACTGCGCACTGCCTTCAGT
>JBBPDH010000044.1:27672-42380 GCA_037974565.1 Clupeocharax schoutedeni
GGTATGCAAAATGTATCCGGAGATTTTTGAAAGCATTATTTTTTGCTTACTGGTTAAAAAAAAGACTTGGTTAGTATTGGATCGGCAGATATCCAAATTCACAATATCAGTATCGGTATCAGACATAAAAAAGTGGTATCAGGACATCCCTAGCATATAGTCTTCTAGGGAATCAAGCTGATGTCGGAATTGCTGTGTGTTTGGAGGGAATTTTACACACCTCAGTGATTCAGAAACTTTATTATGTCTGCGAAAACAAACAAGCAAATAGCACTAGTCTATGTGACTCATTGTGAATGAGCAGTCAAGTCACTCTAATGAGTTCAAGCAAGCATCCTCCGCAATCGCTTCAGTTCAGCAAGGGCCCTTTTCCCACGCATCTTTCTTTTACGTTCATTCTCGTAAAAGAAGCCAACGCTTCCCTTCGTCTAGACTGTATACCCAGCTGCTTAAATAGGGTATGTTTATGTTTATTTACATATTCCATATTAATTTCGACCTATGCTAATTATTTCACCCAAAGGTCACTGGGCCAGTGTTAGCCAACTGGCTGGTTTTCAACTTTAGTACGATTCTAGACTAAAACAGGGTTCAAATAAACAAAATAGTAGACACCGAAAATAAGAAGAGGCAGTCATTTGCATGCAGGCAAGTAAGTGAAGTGAAATGCTTGAATTTAAATTCATGCTCACCCTCTCAATTGGCAACTGGCCACTGCTTTAAATTGTGTTTAAATATGCACTACTGTTAAGTATGTGGATGGGCTGTGTTCCAAATAGGTGCTGCTCTCATTGAGAAAGTTGGCTAACTAAATAGTAGTAGTAGTGCAGCTTCTAAGTGGAATTACACAACACATCTAGTTATCCTATTGTGGATAACAGTGCATAAGGTAGAACTTGCATATTGAAAATACCAATTGAATATTATGCACATATTTTACAAGCTTATTTTTTAGCGTTTAAGCACTAAGTACAAAAGTATTAGAATGCCTGACCATTACACAAACAGGGACAAAAATGAAAATACCAAGACTTTAACTTTAACAGCTAAAACAGGAGAGAACACAAGATTTTGGGGTAATTCTGGGGGAATTTGTGTCCATTCATTTTGTAGAGCAAAATGAGGTCAGGCACTGATATTGGAAGAGAAGGCCTGCCTCACAATCACTGTTCCAGTGTTGGATGGGGCAGGCCACTCAAGTTCTTCCACACCAAACGCATCCAATTGTGTCTTCGTGGACCTTGTTTTGTGCACTGGGGTGCATACATGGTGGAATAGAAATGGTTCTTCCACAAACTGCATCCACAAAGTATGGTGGTGTCCAAAATGTCTTGGTATACAGACGCATTAAGATTGCTGTTCACTGGAAGTAAGGGTACTAGCCCAAACCATGAAAAGAATTTTGTTCATATAGTGTATATCAACAACTTAGCTATTGTTTCCGCCTCCAGGGCTGAGAACTGTTCAGGAAGTGCTATATTTGAAATGGAAAATCTGGGTATGTTTTGGCCCTTTTGACATTTTTTCATTTTAAAAAGTAGCATATCCATCCATTATCTGCACCACTTAACCAAGGTCACGGAGGGTGCTGGAGCCAATCTGAGCATGTAAAGGGCAAAAGGTGAAGAATCACCCTGTAATCTCTTTGTATACTGACACAGTAAGATTGCCCTTCACTGGAGGTAAGGGGGCACCTGGTTTTAAGAATTATGATGCGTGTCCCAATACTTTTGTCCATATAGTATAGGCTCCTTTAAAAGTGATCATTAAATGTCATTAAAGTGATACAGTATGATTTTCTGTGGCTGTTTCAACCTGTTGCAGAGATTCATCCTCCATCAGGAAGCTGCTGTCAGCTGACAAAGCCCAGCCTTGGTGAGGTCTGCTGTTCTGCACATGGCTTAGAATAGGATGCAGCATCTATTAGCGGCAGTGGTGGTGAACTTCACGGGTGGGGAGCACGCACACACACGAGGATTAGAGGAAGCGTATGGGAGGAATGACAAATCCCAGATTTCTCTTCTTTAATGCAGCTGGGAACCTGTGTGGTGAGGGATAAAATGCAAAAGCAATGATAGAGCAGACAATACAAAAGTGCTTTTGTGTTAACATTCATACATGAGGGGACAATTTCTTGGATTCAAGTAATACTTTTAGTGGAAATCCTTTAAAGTCTGGCACATGGTGTAATTTGTACACAGTTTAAGTGGCCCTATTTGTTTCTATTGATGTTCTTGTTTCCATTCGTCCTTACTATAACAAACGCTTTTATAGTATTTTTGAGACACATATTTTTAAATACATTTAAAATCCCAAATAGACCCAAGAGAGCAAAGGTAGGTGTTTTTGGTTTGTTATTAAATTTGTTACTTTGTTATTTGTTTTTCTTTCAAGTGTGATCATTTGCAATGCCACTATTAATGATGTTAACTGACATTAGCTGTGAGCAGTATCACTGAACATTAAAATGAATTTGGTTGGAGTTTTTAATAAACACAATTGGTTCAAATGCAAGGGAACTTGACTGGCTGGCAGCCAAAACAATATCCTGGCCTTTGAGATTTGTAATCAGCTCTTTAAAGGTCAAAATGAAAATGTAAAAAACGTATAGATTGTTTTTTCCCCTTTTAAGTGTTATTAATTGAACATTTAACTTTCAGTAATACCGTGCAGTAGTATAGTAGCACAGATGAATGTACAGTATTCCACCCTATGCGTATTTATGGGAATCTGTTGAGGGAGCTCTTGTTGAAATCAAAGGCAGGCCCTTTGCATTGTTTATTAATGGGCAGGCATCCTCTGTTACATGAGTTATTTGTGTTACACTATATGTACAAAAGTATTGGAATGCCTGACCATTACACCAGCAAGGACTTCAAATACATTGCATTCAAGTACACAAACTTTAATATAGAGTTGGTCCACTCTTCATGGAAGGATTTCCACAATATTTTGGAGTGTTTCAAAATCAGAATCAGAAAACTTTATTGATCCCAGAGGAAATTGCTTCTGTTGGAGTTCTGTAGAGCATTTATAAGATCAGGCACTGATTTTGGAAGAGAAGGCCTGGATCACAGTCTCCATTCCTGTTCATCCTAAAATGACTTAAGGTTGCGTTTCACTGGAACTAAGGGGCCAATATATATATATATGTGTGTGTGTGTCTGTGTGTGTGTGTGTGTGTGTGTGTGTGTGTGTGTGTACATACTTGCAGTAGCTGTTTACTTACAATTGCTATTGTGTGCCTGTGTGTGTGAACTAGTCTCAGTACACTTAACTGTGGGCAAGTTACAGCTTTCAGTTCCACTTACGGCTGCTGAAGTCTAAATCCAGACATTTTGTAGCCAATCTGTTAATGTTTGTTTTGTGTTCAGCTTCCTCTAACACATCAATGGTCAGTTTCAGACCACAGATCCTCTTAGCTGGATATTTGTGTGCGATGGCCCACTCTTAACCTGGCACTCACCCAGATATATGTGTAGAAACCCCAGATGTACCTAATAACACTTTCCTATCCACCCATAATAGCACAATATGTGGCTATTTACCGTGTCAGAGTTCAGACTGGATTAACACTTTGACCAATATGTGGTCAAAAGCTGTCTTGTGGTCAACTGACCAATAATATATACATGTATAATGGACCTATAATATATTTTTGTAGTAAAAGGGATGCTTGGCTAGACTGCAGTTAAATCTCTACACTGTGTCACAAACCTTCAGCTTGTTGATGGCCAGCTGACCGCTGCTGAGTTTGTTTGTGGAACTGACCATGCGTCAAGCTGCCCAGAGCCACAGCCACATGCTTTTTTTTATCGACGCCTTTCTGAAGGCCGTTAAGCATTACTCTCCACAGAATAAGGCAGAAGAGCGAGAAAGCTTTCAGCGAACGGCCCAGCGCAGCTCCGTGTTCTTTCACAGCCACAATCTCCAAATACTCCATTGACAACGGAACTTAATTTCATGCTCCATTAGGTTTCTGTGCGCTGAAAATGAAAGGGACGTATTGATGATGGTTGGGAACATTACCTAAGGTGCCCCATGAAACTGGATCTCAGTTCCAGACTCATTCCCCGCCAGGCAAAAACTGACCAGCGAGTGAGAAAACCCACTTTTCCTCTTCGCTTTCCCATCATGCAAAAATCATTTTACCATTTTACACTGCATGCCTATTCCCAGAAAGCTCAGGTATGTCCTTTGGTTCAGTAACAGCTTCTGATCTTGTTACGGTTTCTTCAACTTTTCAATCTTTCCTGAATTCCTGCATATTTTTAATGGATAAAATGTAAAGTCGTTCAGAGTGGTTTGATGTGGAATGCTCAGTTCTGGAAAAAATCTGTTTGTTGTCAGAACTGTTCACAGTGGTGTTGATAGGAACCAGCCACCACTGACGGATACATACTGGATGTGTATGTTGTGGCAGATTCATGTAGGTACATGCTGTAAGCCAAAAAAAACCCTTTTCCCACTGTTTTTCTAATATCAATAAACAATGGCTCTAACTGCAATTGCTTTATATATATTGTATATAGTTAGAAATGAAGGTTATAGTTAAAAGAGAGCTGCAAATCTTATTTACAGCACTGTGAATCTTATTTTGTTGCACTGTACATTCCTGTGTATTGCAGTGACAATAAAGATATTCTATTCTCTATTTAGATTGTAGACATGGTGATTCCTTGTTCCTATCACTACCACTGTTAAAAATAGCTGGTGGGTCGGTGCTACTAGTGAAGATTTGTCATACGTGAACACACCACTGCACACAGTGTGAACAGCACGAAATACTTCTTCTCCATTTAACCCATTCACCAAGTGAAGCAGGGGGCAGCCAGGAACACAGCGCCCGGGGAGCAGTGTGTGGGACGGTACCTCGCTCAGGGTATCTCAGAGGTGCCTAGCGGTCTTGGGAATCGAACCCGGACTGTCTGGTCTCAGGGCGAATGCCCTAACCACTAGGCTACCAGCTACCCCTATTACTCCTGCTATTAAATAATAATAATAATAATAATAATAATCTTCATCAGCATCATCAGCATCAATAAATACAAATAGTAACACATGTTATGTGATTTGATTTTATTGTGATTTGAATGTGACAAAAGGTTATTAATTCCTCTCTTTTCTTGCTTTGCTCTAAGAAAAAGCACTCTTCACATGTTTTATGCTTGACATCATAATAAACTCATAGCAAGATCACAGTAATAAAATCTATAATTTAACCGAAAAAGCCTGTGAGGGTATATGCTCTTTTTGCATGCTGTGATGGAGCAGACTGGACAGATTTAGAGAGAGTGAAGCAAATGCTGGGCCAGACATTACATCATCATTATCATCTTCATCATCATTACTGTCCACACCTGATCAATACAGCCAGACTGTTGTTCTAATGTCTCTCGTTGGACTTTAACAGCCTAAACCCACAGACAGGGCTGCCTGGGGGGCTGGGGTCAGACTGTGGGGGAGGGGCAGGATGTTCCCAGAAGCACCGAAAGAAAAAGGTGTTCTGGCTACATTAGACAATTTTTGTATTTCATGAGCACTGGCTGCTCTTTATAGCGTAATGAACAGTATGCACAGTATGTCCCAAACACTCCAGACAGCCCCGCAAATTAATGAATTCAGCTGCTTTAAAGAGAAGAGATACTCTGGAGCAGTTGCAGAAGATCCTTATGTCATGCCTGGGTTGTGTAGTGTTCTCTAGAGTGATAGAGCTCCATACACTACCTTCAGGGTGAGCTGGAGTTGTGTTTTTGATCATCCAATATCAGTTCCTGACCTCGTTATTTCTCTTGTCGCTGCAATCAAATTCCCACAGTTATGTTCTAACATATAGCATCTCAGTATAGTAACGGTTGTTAATGCAACAAAGGGGGCACCACCCCTTATTAATACTCTGGTTTTCAGAAGAAATTTAGGGTTTAAGAAATATTATTTATTTTATTCATGTGGGACTTATGAACATGTTAATTGACTTAAAAGCATTACATAGTCATTTCCATTTTTCTCATTGTCTGCAACAAAAAATTTGAGAATTTCTTTTTGGCAAAATGAGACTGTACGCACCCCTGTAACTTTTGATCAAATTGCTATCAGAATATCAAAATAAAACATCCTGTTCATTTAAAACATGGCCCCGTCTCCAGTTGTTTCAGTAAGCTCTGAGACGGGGAATATTTACCATGATATTACACATGCTTTTACATGCTTTAGTCATGGCCAACTATAAAAGCAACATCTAAGGGTTAAAGAATGTCATTGATCTTTAAAACTGTACCGGTGCTAAGTACACTGTAGCTGGCGAAAGCTGCTCGTAAAGCTTCGACAGGGCTATAAAACACCAGAAGAGCAGCAGCCTCGCTTTATACCGAGATGGGGAATTCGGCTCCTTTCAACAAGAATTATATTTCAGCGGGGTACAGTACAGCAAAGACTATCACACTTTTAAACCCCTTTACAAGTTGTTTTGCTGTGCCCAAGCCTCCAAGCTGCACCATCATCTGAGTGAGAATGGTAAATCCTTTGGACAGTCAGTGCTTTAAATGTACACCTTTCAACATAAAGTTTGAAGTTCTGTGCTGTTAACTTTTCAAAGCAGCATATGCCTCAGAAAGTATATGTGCCTCGGTCGCTATAGTGTGACTCCAGCGCAATGTAAGATTGATCTCCAGGCCTTATTAAAACAGGCCTGCTTCGCTGTTACTGATGTTATTAATAATTGGGCAAAAGTTGACATAATTTCACCCTTCAATAATTGTGATCGATTCTGGTAAGAAATCAGAATCTGGGCCTTGCTGATCACAGAGTAATCTTGAGACCATTTTAGTAAAGTGAGATTAAATTTAATTTTAAACCAGAGATCAATGCGAATCAAAAGTTTGCAGGAAGGGACAATTTTCAGGAGTAAATTATGCTTTCAAACTTTTCACAAAGTTTAATCCATATCCAGTGCAGGTGGCTCCATATGCTTTCTTTTTAAATGACCACATGCTAGCCCAGCTAAGGCTACATTCACAATACGAAGACAGGAGGATCCAATCTGGGCAAAAGCCATAAGCCATTCATATATGTCTTTTGTTTAGTTTAGGGTGCCTTAAAATGACCCACAATGCATCATAAACAGCGATGAACTAGCAATATAAATCCAGCTCTGATCAGGTCTCAGCGGTGTTCACTAGCAGAAACTTTAAGGTAGCTGACGGTGCTACGTTGCGAACATCTTTATAAAGCAGATAGAAAAAGTGGGCTACTGTAATTTTTGCTTTGCTTCATTCTGTTCCTTTCCGTAACTGTTCAGTAGCGTTCTTTGTGTTATTTTTATGTTCAAAGGAAAAATCTGCTGTTCAAGGGAAAAATCTGCAACATTTGTCATCACCTGCTTTAGTCTACTGCTACGCCTAGAGTCCATCAGTGCTTAAATTCTTAGCCGATAGCCTGCCCACTACTGTGGACACTGTTCGGTTATCCCCCAAAAAGCTCAAGAGCTGATTCATCACTTTGTTCTATTGGTCTGCTCAGGCTTTATCAGGAACTTACAGATTACAGAGTTAATCTAGTGGGCATGTCACATGCTGTATGCTGATTACAAAACCGGGAATAATGAAGGATGGATGGTGATCTTTTAGAGATTCTGCAATGAACAGTACCCAGGACCTGTTGTGATTTTGAACTATCTTTGTCATTTTGACTGTGCTTCAGTTACAGCTATAATCAACCTTATATAGCTTGCGATTTTAACTTTCTGTATAACTATATGCTTAGAATGCTCTGAATCACGACTACAAAATGTTTCATAAAGCAAGCACATCATGCCCTGCACAGGCTGCACCTCTTCACACTGGATGACTGATTTGTAAACAAACTGTTGGGAATTGGAATTAAGTTGATATCTGGATGCAGAAGTATCATTTAATGCCTTTTGCTGCTATGGCTTGACTGGATAATTCTCTCACCATGAGCAGATCACGTCTGATATTGATGCCAAGTAGAAACAGGGCCTAATACTTAACCATTGTATGTTAATGTAGTTACTTATCTAGTGTTAAATAGGGTTGTGGTTGGTTCTCTTTCATTGTTTCCTGATGGTTCAGTTTGATTTCAAATGTATCCATAGGTGTGTCTTACAAAGTCCTTTTATGGGCAGATTTTATTTATGTGAAACATATCAGTCTTAAAGTAGCTTTTTTGAGCAACAGTACACATAACCACCACCCAAACACACACACACACACAAACACACACACACGCACACACACACACACACACACACACATGCAGAAACTGAACTCAGTCACATTGTAGCACACATCCCCTGCTGACCTTGTGTGTAGTGACATTTTTCCTTGTGTGAGTCACAAGATCTCTCGTCTATTCAGCCTGTTCAGCATTCAGTCAGTAAAAGGCACAACTAAAAGACAGTGAATGCCAGATGTGTAGTGATATAATGAATAGGATGCTGTAGTTTCTAGCCTCTGCTAGTCAGTACACTCACAAATGCTAAGATGAAGTGCTCAGTAAAAGTATGTGTTGTACAAGTAAGTAAGTAAAGCTTTATTGTCATCTCAGCCATACACACAGTACACAGTGAGATGAAATATTGTCCTCCTGGACCATAGGTACAGCACAGAACACAACAGACCAGCACCAATCAGACAGATCAACAGTGCAGGTAAAAAGCAGGGATTACAATTTAGCCTATATATTTATAAATAAATCTGTGTTTACAAATAAAATACTATAAAATACTATAGGGGAACACATAGTGAGCCAATAACAAAACACTACTATACACCACTGTATACAATACTGATATATATATATATATGTGTGTGTGTGTGTGTGTGTGTGTGTGTGTGTGTGTGTGTGTATACACACACATTATAATGCTCTTTTCCATCCACTCATACTCACCCGTAAACGTAAACTTACTCATACATATTTACAATTGTTGTGAAAACTGTATAAGTGACCAAAAGCAGCTATGATAGTTATAATTATAATGGATAATGTCAGGCAAATTGCCTTTAGTCTTTTATCCTATGGGAAGACATGATTATTCAATCTAATTTAGGACAGGGAATATGAACTAATTATTTGAAAACTTGCAGTGTTAGATATGCTATGTATTATTAATGTTTACATATCAATCCCACATCATTATTTCAAAAATGTACATTTCCATGCATTTATGCAAGAAAGCATACATTCAATGCATACACGCATGGAATTTACATTTATAGTATGCATATGAACATAAACTGTTGGTGTGCTCACTTGTACATTTGCAGGCATATGAGTTTTAATCTTGGGTTGGCATTGTAAAGTGTCACTGCTGGATGCTGTCGGACTGTTGGATGCTGCTGATTATTATTTGGCATTGCTGATATTGTTTGACACTGTTGGATGTTGTTGGTTTTCGTTGGGTTTTGCTAAGCATTTTTTCAATGTTGGGTATTGATGTAGTCTTTAATGCTGGTGTTGTTGGAGTGTTGTTTGGATCATTTGATGTTGTTGACCATATTTGGGTGCCGTTGGCATTGCTTGTTGGAGGTGGCACTGTTGTCCGTTGTTGAACATTGATGGAAATTTTTGAGAACTGTTGTCTGTTCTTGGGCTATTGATTAGCAATGCTAGGCATTTTGGGGCACTGTAGTGGTTGTGGTTGTGTGTTCCTAGCATTGCTGGGTGGTTAATTTTTCTTGCACTCTTGTACATTGTTAGTATGGTGTTATTAGCATTGTTGGGCGTCATTTGCCATTGGGGGATGTTTTGGGCCATTTTTAGCGGTGTGGCTGTTGTTTGGTGTTGGTGGGATTTGTTAGCATTGGTAGATAGTGTTAATAGCTTGGTTTCATCGTCATTGTTCTGTATTTTTAGTGTTGGTGACATTATTGGGTTTTGTTGGGATCTTGTTTCAAATAGGAATTGTTGGTTTTGTTTGGATGTTCCAGTCTGTTGCTGGCACTGATGTTGAGTAATGTTGAACACTGGGTATTGTTGGCATTGCTGGATGTTGTTCAGTCTAACATGGTGATGTTGAGTGGTGTTGTTTGAGAAGGAGAATCTTGAGGAGCTCTGGAGCCACGAGAAGGATGCACTGGCACGCACTCGAGTGTTTCCACAGGCTGTATGTAATTTTCTAACCCAGTCATGTGTGCGCTCCCTCCCTGTTGGCTCTCCACAAGACTCGGTCTGAGCTTCTCTCAGATGGTTGTTTCTTTTTAATTGGGGCAGAAACGTGGAACATACACTGTTTAAAAAATCCTTTGATAGGGTGTGCCGATCAAAAGACCCTTTAATCACTGCATGGGAATGGGACTGACTGGAATTTTATGAGTTCAAGGCTTCGAATTTCTCTCCTCACTGCAGCAAATCAGGCAGTTACTGAAATCATCCGTCATGCTAGCTATTAGTCGCCATGTGAATAACACCATTTCTGCAATGACATTTTAATAGTATATTGGAGTGTGTGTGTTTGTGTGTGTTGTGTGTGGGAAATGTTTGGTGATGGTTTGGTTTGTAATGGCAATTGTGCTGTAAATGGGAGCTGAATTTCAGGCAGTCATCACTCAGCAGTGTCAGTGCTCTCTGGCCTGAGGGGACCTGCTCTCCATGTGTCTAATGAGGGCTACGTTAGTCGCAGAGGGCTGCTTACCCAGAAACCTTTGCGCTGAGAAATGTGTGTGTGTGTGTGTGTGTGTGTGTGTGTGTGTGTGTGTGCACAGGCTGCGTTTAGTCACAGTGTCCGTGGGGCACAGCGGACTGTCGGATTTGTCTCTCTTCCCTCTTCTGTCTGTCTCTCCATCTCTCTTTCTCCCTCTTTCGATTTTTCTCTATTCTGCCCTTTCTTTCTGTCATATCTTCCCTCCCCTCTCTTCTTCTTTCTCTTTCTATATCTCTCATTTACCTTCCTTCTTTCACTCCATCTCTATCCTTTATTTTTTTCTCTCTTCACTTATCTGTATTTCCATCACTCTCTTATTGTCCCCCTTTCCTTCACTATCTCTCTTGTTCTTGTGCTCTCTCTCTCTCTCTTCCTCCCTGTTTCTCTCTCACATTGATCATTTTCTTTTCTTCTCTCTCTCTCTTTCCTGCTTTCCCTGCTTTCTTTCTCTTTCTCTTTATCCATGTTTCCTTTATTCGTTCTCCTGCTTTCCTCCTCTCTCTTTATCTTTTTGCTTCTCACACTCCATCCCAATCACTCTCTCTATGTCTCTCTCCCTCTCTCTCTTTCTCGCTCTCTCTTTCTCTCCCCAGTCAGCTGAAGTGAATGTCACAGTGTCCACTCAGAGGAGAGCATCTCCATGGTAACGGTGTGCTGCTGTCATAGCGTATTGTAACTCCACCCTTTGGCATGACGGACTGACATGTCCCTGTGGAACTGGTGCAGAAGCTGCTGACCAATCCATTATATTAACGACACATCTGACATCCGGAGACTCCAGCACTCATTTCATTCTCCATTCTACCATTTAACCATTTTTTTGTGATTTAAGCTTCTATTAAGCACCATGACTAACCGCTATCATTCTTAATCTCTTAATTATGGGATATTATATTCAGACACTTTTAAATACATGCTCTTGGAAGACAAATTTAATTGGATTGAATTAAGTGAGGCCTTCATGCTTGGGAAAATGACCAGGAATGACAATATGTACGATAAATCCATTACGAATTTTATATTCTATCAAATTCACCTGATCATATGTGCAAAAAATACAATGCAGATATGTTTCTTCTTCGATAATTACATGCTGTCAATCATGCCAGTAATTTGGTTGCCATTGTCCACAATTCTGGCCATCCCCCGCTCTCACTAGTTTCTGCAGTGATGGTAAATTTCAGAAAGATGGTGCTGTCAGGAATTTAGTACACAATAATAACCAGCGCAAGCTTTATTTATGACGTCGTAGACCACTGACCTTCTTCTCCACGGTGCAGCAAAGGGCCCACCATAATTGTTGAGTAACAAGGTTCAATTGATTTGGAATGAATCGGTTCCTCTTGGCAGCAGAACAGCGGACATTTATCATTGCATTGGAAGGCATCCCATCCGATGGCAGCTCTCAGGGGGCACATGGAGGTCTGGGGTATTAATCCCAGCTCATGTCTAGTACAAGGATTTAGGTACAACTTAAAGGAACTTGACCCAAATAATTTAATGGGACTAAAGACAAATGAAAGCGAGCAAGAGTACTTAGCATTATGGAAACAAGATCACTGCCTTGAGAACATGTGGCTAATGAATGAAAGCTAGTAGGGATTGGCTAGCATTAAGTAAATGTCATCTATTTAAGATTCAGGAATACAAATGTGGCTGAAATTAATCAAATGCAGTTTGGAATGGCTATCATAATGTAAAAAACATGGGTTTCATTGAGCTTATCCATTTCGCTATAGTCACTGGGAGACAACTGATGCTTGTCTCATACAGTTCTGGTCAATAGATATTGTTCCCCATAGTGGCATGACACCGCTGTATCCTATGACAGGGTCAGACATCAGGCCAGATCTATTCATTTGAAACATGATATGGAAAGAACTTGCCAACAAGTAGCAAAAGAATATTTTTAATTGGCTCTAATCTATTATATCTATCTATAAAGATTGGCTACTTCAGTAGATGCCGTTTGCATGGTGCTCATGTTTTGATTAGTGATGGTTACAATGACTAGTCAATAAAATCAAAGTCAGTGTTGTTTGTTATTTATTTATGCACTATGCCACAATACTAGATAGTCTGTAATATTTATATAATGCACGTGGATTACTGGAGACATTGGAGTACATTGCAGGAAGCTTCAGGGTGAACAAACCCAGGCAGTGGTCACTTTGGGCTCGGCAAAGTCAGCTGGATGCTGTCATGACTCAGTCAGGGAGAGGAAATCAAATTTATGAAAGACCAACAAGTGAACCATTGTTGGTGAGCAAGCAGATGTTGAGCAGCTTCATGTAGACGCAGCAGTGGGTGGAACCATTGCTAATTCTCTGGGAGAGGCTGGCCAGCATGGTGCAGTCCACTGTCTGTCCACCTGACTTTCTGCAGGAGTGACAGTGGGAAGACCACAGGGATAGTATCAGGCCTGTGCTGTCGATGCCATAGCTCCGTCGCAAACCGCGGAGGACACATTTTCGGCAAGGGAGCCAAGGGATTTCCAAGTGGTGTAGCAGGGCCAGTGGTGGAGAGGCTGGGTGGGAGCGGTGGGTCAGGAGCTCAGCAGACAAACACTGGAGCACTGTCTTCATTTTAACTCAGTAGAGAGCAAGGCAGGGAAATACAAAGAATAAAATAAAAATATGCAAACAAACAAACAAACACCGGTGAGCAGCGGCAGACAGACCCGGCAGCCAATCGGGCCAGCATTCACTCAACCGTCATATTGACATAAAGAGACAAAGAACAAAAATACAAAGATTTAGTTTTAGATGCTTTAGATTTAAAATTTAACATATAGGTCAGAAATGTGAGTAGTGCAGCCTTTGTATATGCCATATTTGTCAATACAATGGTAACTGCCTTTGCTTTACACACAGTGGCACAATTCAGGTAACAAGCATAATATGGCCAAGTGAAGACAGGTTGAATGAAGAAACTTTAATATCTTTAATATCTTCGCCACAATTTGGCCAACCAGCTATCAAAATATATAAAAACCTTTCACTCAGATTCGTCTTCACCTGTTTCTGAAAGCAAGGTGGGTAATACGTCACTGCTGAGTCCGCATCATTGCGGTTCTCGCCGAAGGCCACACTACTGGCGCATAGAGAAATGGGGCACCCTACAGCCTTGTAGGCACGCATAAATGAGGACCGCAGGATTCCAAATGCGCCATTTGGGAATGGTATTCTGCACTATGTCCACTATATGCTATATTCTCTCTCTAGAGTCTTTCTCTGTATTTTCTCAGTTGCACACTAATGTTTTGCACTAAATGTAAATGACAGATTACAACATTCCACTAAGATCAGCCATATTCAGAATAACTTAAGATGAACTGCTTGGTTACAGTGCTTTTTGTCCATTGGGCCTTTGGCCACAGATGGCTGTAGCATCACTGAGATCTCTTAATGAAAGGGCCAGCAGTGACACACACACAGAAGCCCAACATTAGAATGCGAGTGGAACAGATTTGTGCTAGAAGTGCAGCAAATAGTAAATTGTTGTCATAAGACAACAACTTTTTATGTGGAATTTCCCCTGGTTTGTGTTGATGCTCGAGGCATCAGAAGTCATGATGAGCTTTGTTTGCTGTTCCTGTATCACATAGAACCAAAGTCATTGGAATTTTAGAAAATGTAATAATAATTGCTACTGGGGTTTTAAAATGGAAAAATATGCGAATGCACAAAAATGAACAATTTCAGGTCTTTGAATTTGAAAGAACTTTCAGGGTACTCTCCTCCCACAAGTAAGTGGGGAAAACCCACTGCAGGACGCACACCGAAATGTGCCGCAAACGCCAAGCGTGTAGGACAGCAAACACAGGTTTTAGACTGGTTTTATTTAGGGATGTCCCGATACCACATTTTTATGTTCGATACTGATACCGATATTTTAAATTGGGATATCTGCCGATCCGATACAAATCCAATACTAACCAAGTCTTTTTTTTAACCAGTAAGCAAAAAATAATGCTTTAAAAAATCTCCAGATACATTTTGCATACCTTAACACAAATACAAAAATCCTAATTGTAATAGAATAA
>JBBPDH010000047.1:14321-25615 GCA_037974565.1 Clupeocharax schoutedeni
TTTTTTTGTTAGAGGGTTCAAATACTTATTTCACTCAATGAAATGCAAATCAGTTTCTATCTTTTATTTAAAGTTTTATTTTCCTTTTGATGTGCTGTCACTGTTAAAATAAACCAGATTCTGTTCTGGGACTTTTCATTTCTGCGTGATTGGACAAATGTACAAAATCAGCGAGGGGTCAAATAATAATTTCCTCCATTGTATATATGTAAATATATGTGTATATATATATATATATATATACACACACACAGTAATCCCCCCTTTTACAGGGGTTACGTTCCAAGAGCACCCGCGTATATTGAAAAAGCAAGTTGTTGTGTTTTGCTTAAAACATAGTGTAAACCCTAAATATGCCCCAAAATATTCTCCAAGAACACTTTAAGGGTAATGCATTAAACTGAGTTTAAAATGAAATTAAAGAAATTGTAAAGGTAAATAAAAAATCATGATCAGAAAACTTTATTGCTTAAAAAACGTTAGCATTAGCGGTGAGCATTGGCAAGGTGCAAAGACTGGTACACAAAATAACGACAGTTCTCTGTGCTGATGCTCAGAAAGTCAGGGACAAGGTAGGAAATATTGGTTTGTGTGTATGTGTGTGTGTGTGTGTGTGTGTGTGTGTGAGTGAATGAGTGGGTGTGTGAGAGGGAGAGAGAGAGAAAAGTCGTTAGCATTACAGGTTAGCATTAGCAGCATGCAAAGACTCACACACAAAAGAAATATTTAAATAACTCTCTCTACCCACATGTTTAGACAGGGCACAGCTTACTAATACTATACTGAGACAACTGGAAAATTCTTCTTTTTATGGTGGTTGACAACTTTTCAGTTCGGTTTAAAAAAAAGGCGAGGATATTTGCATTTTTCACGTTTTTGTGGAGATTTCTGTGTTAAACGATGAGTTTGGTTCCTTAAAAAAATCCACGTGTGATTGAATCCGCAACTCCTATTCCGCATAAAACTGAGGGATTACTGTATATTTATATACATTTACACACACACACACACACACACACATATATATTTTTTTTAATATATACACACATATGCCATTTCCATACACTCGCTTATTCACTCATTTCAGAATGAACTGACCAACAAAACCCATCCAAACTACACTCTTTTGGAAAGATTTTGCTCCTACCTTGAGTTCCCTTTAATCAACAACTTTAAACCCCTGATCTATTTTCCCTCCAAAACCAGCAGCCTGAACAGGGTCCAGCTGCGGATGATCAGGGGAGGAGCCCAGGGCCTCATAATTACTGATTATTAACTCTGGCTGGGACAGAACCGAAAAAAAAACACACAAACGCCAAGCGATTGTGGCTCAGCTCGTCTACAGTTGCTGTTCACACACACACACACACACAGACGGCGGCACACAAACGCGACTCAAAACACAGACTGAAGGAAAAGCTGCAGATTTTATTACACTAAAATTACCTGTAACACCCCACAGTCCTTCGGCATGGAGAAGGAACACCTGTCTGTTTACTAAATGCCACCTGTGTACCCTAAGAACCTTTCATTTTTTAAAAAATAACCAAATTAAAAATGTTGAAAATTTTCTCATGAATGGTATTAAAGGTCTGTGGGTGTATTTTCTCTAACAAACATTTCTCAACCCACACTCACTCATCACATATAAAGAGCAGTGCAAAAGTACTGGCCCCCCTCATTTCTTCATATTTTGCTTTATGCTTGTTTTATGCCTGTTAATGAGTCTAGATAAAGGAGCTCCACCCACTCAGCATTGAGCACCACCAGTATACTGATCACCGCCTGATCATCTGGAATCATCTGCTCCTGGTTCTTCACTGTTCAGGACTTCAGTTAATGAGGTGTGACTCAAGACTTACTGTATGTAAATGACCTTGGTTCTGATTGGTCACCCCATACTGTGTGACTGAAACCTTCCTTGTAATCTCCTCAGACTTGCTAGAGGCTGAAAAGACTGGAGGAACTGCTGATGGAACCTGACAGAGAACAGCGTCCACCTTCCTGCACAGTAACGCTTCACACACTTCAGGAGAACATAACACACACAGGGAGACAGATCGACCGAGATCTTTCCACCAACCCCATACACCCCTCTCATCATCAATGAGTTCCTCAAACTCTGGAGACGTTACCAAAACAGCTAACTCTCACAGAGAGAGAGAGAGAGAGAGAGAGAGACAGAGAGAGAGAGAGACAGAGAGGTGGGGGGAGTGTAGAGAGAGTGTTTGTGAGAAGTGAGGAGGGATGAGAGAGAGGAGAAAAGAGAAAAAGGTGATGGGTAAGAGAGAAGAGAGAGAAAGAAAGATGGAAAGAAGAAAGAGAGGAGGAGAGCAAATGAGAAAGAGACAGAGAGAGGAAGAGAAGAGAGAGATAGTGTGGGATGGAAGGGGGAGAGAGGAAATATAGGGGAAAACGGGGAAAGATAGAGGAAGAGGGAGGGAGAGAGAGAAAGATTGAGAGAAAGAGAAAGAGAGGGAGAGAGAAAGACAGAAAGAAAGAGAAAGAGAAGGAGAGGAAGAAAGATAGAGAGAAAGAGAAAGAGAAGGTAGAGGAAGAAAGATAGAGAGAAAGAAAGAGTGGGAGAGGGAGAAAGATAGAGAGAAAGAAAGAGAGGGATAGGGAGAAAGGTAGAGGGATAGGAAGAGTGGGAGAGGGAGAAAGATAGAGAGAAAGAAAGAGAAAGAGCAGGAAAGGGAGAAAGATAGAGAGAAGGAAAGAGCGGGAGAGGGAGAAAGGTAGAGAGAAAGAAAGAGAGGGAGAGGGAGAAAGATAAATAGAAAGGGAGGGAGGGAGAGAGAGGAGAACAGATGCAAAGTCTACTTTAGTTTGAAAAAAAATTATAAATTAAAAAAACAACCCAAACATAAAATCCCCCATTAAGAGTTTTCGCCAGGTCCCGTCGTCTCAGGTGTCAGGTGGCAGAACTCTAATTTCCATATATGGAGGGCATGTTTAATCCATTAACACATATAATATCAAACTCAATTATTAAATGGACACAGTTTTGAATGATTTTTGAAAACAACACCCTTTCAATCTGGGTGATAAAATCCACACAATTCCACTCTAAGGTGAGCTGATCTGTTAGAAAAGCCCTGTTTATTAAGTGATTATGTCCCTTTGGGCTCCTCACATTCTGGTGAGGTGCAGAAGTTCCTTCTGCGCCGACGAGCTGAGTCTCAGAAGAACCTGCTCTCTGCTGGCCAGCAGCTTCCCGAAATGTGTGAAACGATTCAAGCTTTGATCAAATGCTGGAAAAGCTCTGATCGCTCCCAGAAAGATTATTTGGAGAGAAAAGTGCAAACACAAATCAGCCAGCGGGACAGACCAGCTCCGGCCCGGCCAAAGACATTTAAAACCCCTTTTCCACATCTTCCCAAACCTTGTAGAAGAGCTGCAGTCCCAAACGCTGAACCTCCGACTGCAGGACTGGAGTAAACACTGCAAATTCCTACAAACCCACAGTTTACAGTGTCAGGGATGAGGAGAGTGGGGGTCCTGCAGCACCCCCAGACACCAAGACTCAAAACTACTGAAAAGAAGTTGAATGAACATTCTGACTAAATATAAAACATTAAAGTTATAAATAAAGCTAAAACTAAACTTTGAACTTAAACTAAGATTAAAGTTAAAATAATTATGGTAAACAAAACTTTAAACTTAAACAAACTAAATTTTAAATGTACATTTAAAGAAAACCAAATTTGGAACTAAAACTAAAATGAACTAAAATGACCTAAAAGCAAACCAAAATAAATTTTAAACCTAAACTAAAATGAAAGTTAACGTTAAATCTAAAGTAGCTTTGAAGTGTAGATTTGAATTGTAGCATTTTTAATTAGACGGAATTAAAACTGTATTCAAATTTTATTTGTATTTTCAAAAAATTCAAAATCGAATGATCATATTTTAAAAATAAATAGCCACAATGCACACAGGAAAGGAGTCACCAGCCCTGGGACTGGAGTCCACCTTCCCCCCAACCCAATCTGCAGCACCAGCCCCGGTTAATGAGCTGGTCCCTGATTGGCTGGAACATTAAGTAAGGGGCGGGGCAGCAGGTCAGAAGCAGGTTGGAAGGCAGATCTCTAGCAGGAAGGTCGATGACCACCGAGCTCAAGGCTGAGGATTCAGAGCGTTGGAGAACAGTCCAGTCAGAATGAGCCTTTTCAGCTCAGAAACATTAAAAGTAAGGTTTTGTTTTCATGTCATTTAAAAAAAGTTTATACACCAAACGTCCACACCAACCTGTTCTAAGTAGGCCAAGCAATAACCCCCCAAGGCCCACTCACAGCAACGGGGCTGTCTGGTCTGGTCTGGTCTTCTATTGGTTCACAGCTCTGAATATCATTGATTCTCTGGGGGTTTAAGTTGGAAACGAGACACATTTTTAAATGTGACTGCAGGTGAAAAGGCCCATTTCCAGCATTTTCCTTGTTAGACATTTATGTGATTTTATGTATCGTTTAACAGTCTTGTAAAAGTCTTGAGACCCCTTCATTTCTTCAGGTTTTTCTCCAGGCGACTTCCACACAGAGATTCACTTAAGTTCGGAACCAGTGAAGGACCAGGAGCAGATGATTCCAGATGATCAGGCGGTGATCAGTATACTGGTGGTGCGTGGTGAGTGGTTTCCTTTATTTAGGAAACTTTAGGCACTTTGCAGCCTGTCACAGTAAAACACTTGCTCCTATTTCTTTCATTTAATCTACTCAGTATGACAAAGCAAAGATAAGACAGTTTAACGGGCACAAAACAGTATTTCTGCAACAACAAGGTGATTCAAAGCACAGTACTCTAGTCCACCGACCATCAAAATGACTATTTTCAGTCCACTTTTCATTGTTCAGAATTTTGGGTACTGATATAAATGGGCCTGAACGACTGCCCTGTGTTGTAGCAGCACTGTGAATGAACAAGGTGATTGTGCTGTTGGCTCAATAGGCATATATGTGTAAATGGGTTGGAGTTTTTAACATCACGGAAACACTATGGCTCTACAGACAGTGACAAATCTAGAACACACTGAAACTGGCTTTACATTCTGGCTGTTCAGTCACTGACGTATCTAGAACTGACTGAAACCTGCTTACACTGCAGCTCTGTAGTCACTGAGGTATCTGGATCTGCTGCTTGCCCTTTTATATATGTATCTGGAAAGTATTTTGGCACAGTACTCATTCATCACGATATTTTTAATACTGAATTATTTGTTTATTTATTTTAATAAAAATAAACGGAACTGTGCTCTACGGGTTCGATAAAGCTTGTCCGAGACATTGT
Source organism: Clupeocharax schoutedeni (assembly GCA_037974565.1). Lineage (NCBI taxonomy): Eukaryota > Metazoa > Chordata > Actinopteri > Characiformes > Alestidae > Clupeocharax > Clupeocharax schoutedeni. Next base: position 19,608 of record JBBPDH010000047.1, read on the forward strand.
GCAACATAATGAATTTACCAAGGGCCTGGATACACTCTCTCTCTCTCTCTCTAACACACACACACACACACACACACACACACATGCACATACTGAAATAAGAGCATAGCTGTGTTTAACGGCGCTCGCTGGTATCGTTAGCGCTGCAAAACCACACGGTGTTTTTCCCGACATTAAAGTCTAATGATACGGTGCTAAAATCACAGTGTGCCGCCGCACCAACATTTACTCAGGAACTTGTAGGAATGTCATCACTCGTTTCTGTCTGGAGAACGAGAGGGGTTTTTCTCGTCTCTTCCCGTTCTTTCTGTCTGTCTTTCTTTCTTTCTTTCTTTCTTTCTTTCTTTCTTTCTCTCTCTCCCTTCCTTATATCTGCATTTGATCCCCCCCCCCCTCTATTTATTTAGCTTTTCTCTTGCCAATGAACCCCCTATGTATGCGAAGGCCATCTCAATAAAATTGCTCATCAAAACAATGCAAAACATGCAGTCCGTTCCCATTACCCTGATGTATCAAACCCACCCCGGCGACGGCAACAACAGCGCTTTGAAAAGCCATGCCGCAAGTCCACTGTGATTTATTTCATTCTCGCCAATGAGTCAGAGGACTTTACTCGTCTCCGCCAGTCCTCTGCTGTGGTTCCCCCAGTGTTTACAGCTCTGCATTTGCGCTGGATGTGGGACCCAAAGGTGGCTCAGGGTCTCCAACAACCCAGGCCAGGCAGAACTTTCGAACGTAGAACCAGGATGTAGGAACCGTATGTCCACAGCTGCGGTAGAGTTAATATTTTTGATCCCAGAGGAAATTGCTTAGCCCTTAGAACAAGGGCGGCACGGACACGTGCTGATGGCGCAACAAATGGTAAATTGTCGTTTTTGTCGATTTGTGTTGATGCTTCAGGTGTCAGCAGAGCTTTGATTGGTGTCACGTAAAAACAATGCTACTGTAATTAAAAAAACACGTAATAACAATAACAACCCTTACTGAGGATTTAAAAACGGCATCACATGCAGATTCAAATAAAGATAAAAAATATCCATAATTATTTTATGTTAGGGCTTAGAAACTAAGGCCTAGGATAGTCCCCACCCAAAGGAAAAGTAGTGCAGTCTCCACCCACAATTGGGAGGGGAAAACCCACAGAGGGAGTGGGTCCAGAGAGCGGCCCAGCAGCTGAGTGCCAAAGGTAAATGCAGGAAACTGTGAGTGTGTTGGAGAGTAGTCAGTGATCTAGAAGGTCTATGGCAGCCCAGGCCAGCTTAGACCCAAAGGCAGGAGCCATAGATCACAGCTGCTGTAGAATCAGATTCAGAATTAGAAAACCTTGTTGATCGGGGAGGAAATTGCTTAAGATTGCATAAGTGTGACATAAAGACACCTGAGAAGCTATTTATTTAAAAAAAAAACTGGATCAAAGAGAGCCTTATTAATGCTTGGTAGCCCTGAAAATGCTAGATCATAAAACTCCAAATAATGCTACATCCGCTATTGCCTCTGTGGAATTTCTAATAGCATGTTGGTGCTAAGCTCATATGAGTGCACATCAACATTTTAGTAAACACTAGGGGTGTAACAGCTCTCCAAATCCATGGTTCAGAAAATATTAATGGGTTTTATTTTGGAAAAACAACAACATGGTAGATGTATGTGGCTGCTTCAACCACATTAACCATTTTCTTGCTGTTGTGCGTTCTGATGGTTATGGTGGTATTTGGCCTGTTAAATTTCCCTTATAACTTGTAGTATTTCTGATAAATGGTTATTTTGTGACACAGCGGCTGTCTGGAACACGTAGTTTGCAAAAAAACAAGTTGTCTGTGATGTAGGTCACCCTGACCGTAACTAAGCTCTCTGTAGCACGACCGATCGTTAAAGCAATACATTTCACATTTTGCAAGTCCCTTCATAATTTCTTCATAATGTTTAGGGAACGCTTTTAGACTGAATTGCGGCCGACTCGGCACTCAGGAGTAAATGCCTGCATCATTTTTTTTTTATCCAGAGCCAAGAAAACTCGTGGTAATGACTTGAGCATGATCAGAATTAGCCTGTTTCATTCCAAAGATACTGTCAAGAGTTACCTGTCGCTGAAACTTCTTTTGTGCACCGCTAAGAACAGTATCGGAAGGATGTCGTCTGATATATGCTGCATATCTGCAGTCTTACCTGCCACATGAAAAAGTGTTCGTACGGCAAACTGTGTGTTTGGGATCTACAACACAATTGCCATCTTTATACTCCACTATACACTGCCTACGTTAATGTGCAGCTCAGGATTGTTATCCATATCAGGCTCCACCAAACAAGCGTAACTAATGATCGGACCAGCACATAGTTGGACGACAATGAAATAAGTGTGATGTGTAATATTTAACAAATACACAGCTAGCCTTTTTACAGAGTTACAGAGTTACAGAGTAAATTGTGAAACTGAAAATGCCTTCAGTTATTGTTATCAGTGGTAGAGGGTCGGGGCTGGGAAGGGCAGGGGGCTGACATATGAAGCTCATAAATAATATTAACACATTCATTATCTAGAACTGACTGAAACCTGTTTACAATGCAGCTCTGCAGTCAGCAGCACATCTAGAACTGTCTGAAACCTCTTTTTTCACTTACAAAAATTGGTGGCATGTTAAATCAGACCATGTTTGGCTGATTCCACTTCCTCATAAGTCAGCTGAATGTGTGAGGACGTCAGTCTAGCTCCTGACGGACTGTTGAAGAACTCAAGATTCAAGAGCATTGCTGGTTTACAGCAGGAAAAATGTGCTTCTTGTTTAAACCTTATCTGAAGACTTTGAAGGCCCTGAAGTCCCATTAGCATGAACATGGTCCCACATATTAGCTCTTATTCACTATTGATTTTAAGAAACTTCCATTTTATATAAAATTGGGAGATTTAATTAATATGAACTACCATAGAATTCACAGTAAAACCCAAAACTGCCAACACACTCGAAAGCTTTGAGGCTAAAGTTTTTGCATGATGGCTTGACTGAAAGTTCTGGGGCTAACGTTAGCAACATAGGCTAATCATAAAACCGTTACTATTATGTCTGAGAACCTTGTGCTTGTTTTTTATTTGTAATTTTGATACCAAATCATGGAAGCTCATCACAAACACCCCTAGACTCCTCTGCCAGATGAGGCGAAGAAGTTTAAACTTGTTAAATGTGTCGGTGGACTTTGCTGGAGAACCGAACCCACCCTGAACTTTCTTTGCAGATGAAGAGGTGATGAAGAAGATGGTCCAGGAAAGGGATGGTTCGGGAGCTGGAAGAGAAAGAACGAGGGAGCGAGGTGGAGGAGAAGGGGGTCATGGGCCGTAACCGCTGCTCGTGAGCGAAGTTTGGTAATTAAAACCATGCGAGGAAGCGGCAGGAACGAAAGCAGGAGCACGAGGCCGACTCCCTCACCCCTTCCTCGAGGCGTTGAAACTTTCATGAAACTGAACTAGCGTCTAAAAGCGGCGCTCTAACTTTTACGAAAGTTGGCACAGGGGTCTTAACGAATTGGAGCGAGGCAAGGCGAGGCTGATTAATAGCTGCGTTTCTTTTTTTTGTGGTTTATTTGCAGGTTTCGTTCGCGATCCTGCTCCCGGGCCTCGCCTCGGGTCACAGCTATGTTAGAGTCGGCCTCGCTGCTTTCGAAGCTGTGTGATATTTTATTTTCCAAATGCTTATGCTAATATCCAGCATGCGAATTTATGTCTCGCTCGCCTCTGTACTGAGGCAGAACGGGCTTGTGTACACGTCTTTCTCTCTTTCCATCCGTCTTTTCCTTCTCTTTTCAACGGCAAACAGAAAGTAACCTTTCGGTGTGGGGGGGTGTTGTGTCATGCCCCGGGGTATCCGTTCAGTAGTCAGTCTAGCCTAGACTGCTAGGCAGGTTCTCTCTTTCTCTCTCTCTCTGTATCTATTGCACTCATCATCTCTTTTTCTCTCCTCGGGAAAAGAGAGAAAGAACAAAACAAGCGGGAGGAATGTTTATTAACACCTCCGCTGGCTCACCGGGCCCCGCCGGGCTGACCTGATTATCGCCTCTCTGTAATTACGCCGAAACCAGAGTTGTGCTGCTCCTCATGGGGGGGGGGGGGGGGTAAAAGGGGGCGGGGGCTGATTAGGGAGGCGAGGTGTCTACCCAGGAGCCTCCGCGAGCATTAATGCGGCGGGATAGGCCTGTTGTTTTTGGCGCTTTGTTCTAAGGTACATATGGTTGAGAGGTGGATGATACCTTAGGCGGTGAGTTTCCGAGCGAGAGAGGCTGAGCAAGAAAGGGAAAGAGAGAGAGAGAGAGAGGGGGGGAGGGAGGGAGAGGGAGGCTAAGCAAAGGGTGCTATTGTGGTAGGGCGCTTTTTTTTTTTATCATTTTCCTACATTCCTTTACCATGAGCTCTTTTGTCTCGCGCAAACAAAAAAGGCAGAGAACCTAAAAAAAAACAAAAACAACAACACGGGAAATCAAATAGCAGAAGAAACGGAAAGCGATGCAGGGCTTTAGTTTGACTTTGCCAAGTTGCAGCACCCAAAGCAGATAAATACGGAAACTGCGTAGCTCGATGGCGCGCCCGCGGGGAATCACTCGAAAGAGCCTTCGCTGCTGTTTGAACAGGCAGTGTGTATTAGTAGGAGGCTTGTGGGTGTGTGTGTGTGTGTATGTGTGTGTGTGTGTATGTGTGTGAGTGCCAAGTTAGGGGTCTTGTAGAGCCATGGGGCCTCTGTCCTAAAGCTCTGAGTTTTAGGCCTCAGAGGTCAAAATGTTGAGGCTTTGCGCTGCATTAATACAATTATAACTAAATTAAATCAAGCTTTTGTAGTGCCTTTGTTTGGATTGTCATACATCATATTGTTGAAAAAACGTGTGTGTGTGTGTGTGTGTGTGTGTGTGTGTGTGTGTGTACACACCACTTTATGAGCAGCTGCTCAAGAACCAGCACACAAGCACAGCTAAGTGCTGCCATCTGCTGGCCAGATGTTCTGTAGAGAATCTCAGGTGGGTTCTAGCAGATTTGATGTTCCACCAAAACCCAATCTGGCTCAGTTATGATCAGAAACGCAGTCGGAGGACGAATCATGACAAATGAGCAACGTAGAAGCCCAACTCCAGGAAAATGTATGTTATTTATAATATGCCTGAACAGAACTGAGATCAGCTTAACTTCAGAATCATTGATATAAGAGGAAATTGCTTAAATGAGTATGAGATCCTGACCATTTTCTCCCACTTTTTAAATTCAGCTCCTGAAAACTCCGCATGAAACCAATTTAAGATCTTAAAATTCTTTTCTCTGACTGCTCTGATCTTTATTTGTCTCAGATCATCAGACCTTTAACTAAACCAGAAGATCCAAAAGAAAACTAGTCTGTCGTACAAATGAGCCTCAAATATTCAAAACTCAACTACCAGTCTGACAGTTTTGAGATCCATGTGGTCGGTAAAGACCAGAAAACTGAGACACAGATAAGAACAGGAAAATAATTTCTGTCTTAAGATTGTTTTGTGGGTTTAGGAGAAGTCAGACTTCAATAATCTCCAAATAAAAAGGTGAATTATTTCTGATAATTCAAAGAAATGACTGTTGTGAGCAGCAAAATCTTTCTCTGGGCTTTGCGAACACTATTGCTGAAAGTCCTTAATGATTTTTGGTCAAATGGTCATTTATGATGGAGAGTTTCCGTTTACATCTGCATTTGGTGAAGGTCCTCCTGGCAGACCTGACCATGCTTGGTCCACAGAGGTGTTCTTGATGTGGTGCTGGATAGGCTGGACATCTGCCCATCGTTTTAAAAAAATGCAGCCAGTATTTACTGCCAAAGTCCTGAACCAGTGAATCAACAGGAGCAGATGATTCCCGATGATCAGACGGTGATCAGTATACCGGTGGTGCTGAAGGCTCAGAACTCTTATTTCTCTTCACTGGATAAAATGGATTCAGGATCCATTTTAAATTGCTTTTATTTGTTTTTAAGTGTTTGACTGGTGCTGCCCCATTGTACCTCTCTGAG
>JBBPDH010000050.1:0-12716 GCA_037974565.1 Clupeocharax schoutedeni
CGTTAATATAGACACACACAGACACACACACAGACACACACACACACACACACACACACACACACACACACACACAGACACACACACGCACACACACACACAGACACACACACATATATAAAAGGCTGTATGACCCCAATTACCCATGCAGAAGGGCTGCCCTCCTACACAGGGTGAAATTGTTTTGCGGCCGCGCACTTGTCAAGGAATACGGATGAGGACATGGAGATGAGGGAATTAGAGGGGCTGGCATTTTCACACAAGGCAGGTTATTCAAATTCATCTGCTGCTTGGGGCAGCCTGAAAGACCACCTAGGCCTTTTCTATAGCATTTGTGCTCTTTCACAGGCGCAGTTCCAGTCCAAACCTAAGCCCATAGTGCATCCGAGTGCAGGGCTAACTGGTTTGGGAAGATTATTGTAGGACCATGGCAGCACTTTATAAGGAAATCAGATGGATATAGAAATTTTCCACTAGCCTTGTTTGCAGTTTTTCTGTGTTCATGACTTGTTTTCCTTTAAACCTCCAACCCCAGTTAAGGGCTAATACGTCAAACAATGTATTGACACACAATTTCATAGTAGTTACTGAGAAAAAAAAATCAGTATTGCAATTAATAATAAGATTAAGCATAAGGGATTAAACCATCTGTTCCCGTCCCCTCCCTTCAGACAGGTTCCCTTTGGACTCCTCCTCAGTTACTACTTCGTGCAATCAGAACACTGACCTCACCATGACTAATAACTGCTCTGCTGTGGCTATCAGCATGTGTGAGCTGGAGAACACGACTGGAGCATTAGCATTCCCAAGCCGTTCAGGGAGTCTGGCCCAGACGAGACTCAGCTGCCTGGGATCAATACCCCGAGCCCCTCCCTGTGATCGAGGCTTGCTCCGGAGAGATGAGCGCACTAAATGCATCATTTATGACCCGCCAGCGCCTACACAAACTCATCTCACCCCAATATGCCAGCTACCACTAGGCCTCCAGAGGGCAGAGGTGCGTGCGTGTGTGTGTGTGTGTGTGTGTGTGTATACACACTCACTTCTCAATCTCGCTGTTTTTGCAGGTCCTGGGCGCGGTGGATGTTGAAGCCTCCTGCTTGCTGCTCTCGCCATTGCTGGTGGAGGGCATTTCTGCAGACACACCCATACCAGGTCATATAAAAAGGAAAAAAAAAATTCTGGGCCTGCAATTGCTCATTATTAATCACAGATATTCTCCAACCATATGTTGTCCTGCCTTCTACAACAGCATTCATTTTCACTCCGTTAACATCATCGCAATATAACTTACAACCAAAGTAAATAAATGTTTTGGCCTAAATTTCAGTATCATTAGTGAGTATAACCTGCGACAATTACTTATAGTGTGGACAGATTAGAGCAAAATAAAATAAAAAAAAAAAACACACACCAAGGTGAGACATACCATCACTGGCCCACTTAGAGAATTCCGGCGTTATCCTGTTGGACGGCATGCCGCCGCTGTTGATGGGAAAACCGAAGAAAGAACATGTTCAGCATGATCACGGTGTTAAATTCTGAAGACTTTATGAAAGCACAGCAGAAAAGGACCAAAACTACTCACTTCAGAACAGCTCCACGTAGTGCTTCACGTTCTTTGGTCTCCCCTTGGTCTTCCCCAGAACAGGGAATGATATCTGCTTCAGTATACCTGCAAACGCTGGATTAGGGAAACCAACATACTTCAAGAGGTATGGCTACACATCAACAGCCCAAAGTCCCCAAATCTGTGCGATTACTGAAGGATACTGTGCTTTGCCGTACTCCAGTGTGTCATCTCCGTCCACGTCCAGGTCAGCATCGCTGTCATGGCTTTCCTTCGTGCTGCACATGGCAAAGCCTGTTCCTATTCCCCAAAGAGAAAAAAGATTATACGGTAAAATCTTCAGGTTTTTCTATCTTCCCTGATGGTCAGTTCTGCATCTATATCCAAAAATAATAGATTCCAAGATAGAATACCATGACACTTTTAATCTCATGCACATTTATGGGCTGCCACTCACCAAACTTTGCTAAACATAAAAATAAAGGAAGAAAGAAAAATGAACAGATAAATATTGTATAATGAACATTTTCTGTTCCATACTGTCTGTATATACGCAAAGCTTTGTTCTAAAGCATCAACGACTTTGTGTTCTTTATGTTGTTCCATTTTCCTGTGATACACCCACACCCATCCATTTTGCAGACCCAAAGCAGCATTAATTAGACCCCAACAGTCTGATTGAAATGGACAAGGCTGTGGCCAAACTGGCTCAGCGGCAGGTATCACAGGCAGACTGAACAGGCCTAGTGTCAGGTGCCTGTCAAGCAGAGAGGTGCAACACCTGACTGGCACCTCTATAAACCCAGTGATGAGCGCACAGACAAACTCCAGGCTGCGGCTGACTGCTGCCTTCAACTCCAGTTAGGGTAAGAACGCTGGCTGAACAGCCTGGCGGCTTCTGGAGTGGGAATCGGGGGATGGATCCTGCTGATTGAGCGGTGTTGGGAGGCCTGTGCATGTGTGTGGAGAGTGTGAATGAAAAGAGGAACAAAAAAGCGGACTGCTGCCTCCTCTCATCTAACAGACCGGTGCTGGAGCGAATGACTGTCGCACTGTCCCCAACCACTGGCAGAAGAATCAAAGCCTTCAGCAATGGGAGTTGAAGTGAGAAAGACAAAAGGGGGACAATCTCTCCCTAGTTCCCTCTGCCTCCATCAAGTGAGCTAGGCAGGCCAGAGGATTACACGTGTTGCAAACACTAACCAAACCCCGCCTACTTTTTTCTTTGCTTTTTTTTTTTTTTGCAAAACAACACACCGATGGTTTTTAGTGATCAAATAAAAGGAACCTTTTAAGTTTTATTTGGTCCCTGTGGCTGCGCTGGCATATGTGAACGAAGCTCGAGCTGCATAAATCTGGTCTCTTCGTTCAGAAAGACCCACTCATAAGAAGCTTGCCAGTTGCAAGGGCTAACGGTGCACTGAAATTTCAGCCACTGAAAAAGTAACAATACAGAACAAACCGACTCTGCCTCATGCCGACTCTGCCAGCACCACAGGGTATAAGCCAGCAAAACTTGACCAGCCACCCACAGAAGTGATAACATGCCAACAGCACTGAACCTCCTGTTCATTTACTGTGGACATGTGGAGAAGAGCACCAAGAAAGATGAAATCCAGATAGATAGATTTTCCTGGCCACCAACGGTACCATGGTAGACCTAAGAAAGATGTGGCAGCCAACATCACCCCACCATCGCCACCACCCCAAAAAAAAAATCACTTTTAATCCAATCAATTGATCAAGCTATGGATCCTGAGGGGTAGTTTCTAATGCATGGCTAGAGCTTGGGAGACTTGAACATTGATCTAGCAGGCCTGACTGACCATAGTCAGTTTTAGAGTGGAATCAGGTTTGTTACAACAGAAGCACAATACAATGTTCCAGATTAGTGACCGAGTATTGGACCGTGTCCATCTCGTGCACAAAATGGTAGGTAAAAGGAATACCTAGTTTTATACCCAAACCCTCACTTGCCGCAAGTGAGAAGCGCAGGGCTCTATACCTGAGAGGTGTTTGGGGGTGGGGTGGGGGGTCTCTGGCTTGCTACAACAGGCGCTGCCGTTAAGCGTTCCTGGCAGGCAATCTAATCTGTGCTGAAAAGGTCAGTGCTGCTCTAACTGCCTTTCAGCCGCATTATGCACGCTGCCGCCCGGCCTCTCTCCGCCTGCAGCCCCATCCACTGGGACACACCAACCACCTCCCATCCTCAACACACACTCGATCAATACAGCGCACGCACAAACACACACACACACAGGATATGTATCCAGTATTGGTTACCCTGATGCAGTTCACTACTGGCAGAACAGCATATCAAGCTGTCTCTGACACAAAAGACCTCACCATCCTCTCAGAAAGAAAATGTCAAATTAGGTTTGGTTGAGAAAATCATCATTAACACTTTTGAGGTATTTTCCCTACAATGAGTTTCTGTTCCGGCAGAATTGGCTTGAAATGTTTAAACTGCTTTGCTGGTAGGAAGGTGGCAATATGCTCCTCATGAGGCACTCATCTAGCTGCAGCAAACACCAGTTCAAGAATTAGGGGGTTAAATAGTAATTTTTGAGTAAAATTATGGAGAATAAGAACAAAAAAAATCATCGGTCTGAGGGAAATCTTTTCTTCTGACCATTATGACTTTCTGGCCCAATGAAGTATCTGGCCCAATAATATCAAGCCCTTTGTCAAACCACTTGTTAGACAAATCATGTCAATGGCACCTTTAAGCTTACAAGGTTACCTCAACATGCACATTACATGCACCACTGTTGTACCCCACCTCAAATGCATATTATATGCTAATCAAGATATGTCATGGCTGATACACCATACTAATCTACATATGTCACTGTAGGAAGGTGTGACAGCAGTGGGCCAATGCGAAAGGACAAAAAGATACAACAGGAAAAAAAATTCTTGCCTTGTTGCCATGACACTTATCACCCCTTCACAGTATGTAGCATGGGTCAAAGTTCCCCCAATCAGGATGGCATTTTCGATGTCCCACTCAAAGGAGGGAGGAGGCAAGAGTAAAGAAGCCATCTTTAAAGAAATTATTTACAAAGGCTTCAGTGTCCCTTGTGTTTGGCACCAAATCTCCTCCATCTCGTCTCTCTCCATCTCCCACGATCTATCCCTCCGTCCTCTGTGGTCGCCATCCCTATCTGTTCATCAGACCCACAGCTCTCCTAAGCCTGGGACACAGGAGGGCCAATGCTTCTGCATAAAAAAACTGATCCTCTTCGATTTCTCTCTCTTCCTTTTTCTCTCATGATCTTTTGGTTCAGTTAAAAGCATTTCCCCTCAGCTTTCTTCCTGGCCCTCAGAGAGAGAGAGAGAGAGAGACAGAGAGAGAGACAGAGAGAAAAGGAGGGAGAGAGCGGAAGAGACAGAGTGTGGTGCTGGAGCTTCAGAGCCGATAGGCCCTTATCCCATTGAAGGCTCTCTTCAACCCCCTATCTGCTTTCTCTCCCTGTCCTTTCCCGGGGACTGGAGGGATTCCACTACGAGGGTCTGTCGGCCGCTCGAGGACTTCAGCTGAGGGCTTTCAAGGCAAATCCATCACTCTGAGCACCTAGGGGGAAGGGGTGGGCTGCTGGAGAAGTGGGCTTTCAAGTGTTCTGCAGGCCAGTGAGCCACCTCTGCAAGGCTCTGGCTCTCGATCACTGTCACTTCACAGGACTGCGAGAGGGCACCTCTCAGCTACAGATGAAAGTCAGAATATCTCCTGCAAAGGCCAAAAGCTGGTCATATTCCCAACTGATCCAGGCACACCAGCTGTCTAGCCAGGTCTTAAAGGAGGCACTAAGCTGCCCCCCCTCCACGTGTGTGGCTTTGTTATTCACTTCTTTTTGCTTGCGATCGAACCGTCTTGCCTTCATTAAAAGTGCTGAAGTTTACTAAAGGCCCCTGAGGATGAGAGGCTCTTCTAACTGTATCAATATGAGGACCCAGCAGTGTCAGAGGGCATACTGCAATGACCAAAGCAAAAAATAGCTTCCTGAGCCTCTGCAGTTTTTCCATGAAGCATTCCATGAAACACTGAACACTGTTTTGGCTTCAAACACAGCAAAGTTTACAACACTGGGAAAGAAACTAGCAAGTGAGAAGTACATAAAAACTAATGAAATATGTTTTACACAGCCTTGATCACGGCTTACAGGAACACGAGTCTCGGATGATCCAACCATTAGTTAGTTCACACCTCACTTTAGAATTCGTCTCCACGTGCATCTCCAATGACCACTTGAGATCAAATCTTACTTATCTGCTCTGAATGTAAATTAATAGCAGGTAGTGAGAGTCAGCACTGCAGTGAGAGTGCCTGTTCTGCTTGAAAAGAAAAGAAGAAATTACACTGTCAGCTTATGAGGACGTTACAGCATCATGGCCAAAAAAGAGTGTGTATGAGCAGCCACTGAAAAAAGTCCACTCATTATATAAGAGGAGCCCTGCGCAGTTGTGTAACAGAGACACATAGTAATGGCAAGTATGACCAGGGCTAAAAAAAACGTTACACTGTATTACAAAATGTGTTTGTCTCCTTGTCCCAGGAGAATGGAGGGATCTTAGAACCTAAAATTATATGGCCAGACCGCATACCACCAAGGGTCAACATACAACCCCCACCAGATCTCACAGTTCTCAGATCCCCTGTGTGGACCAGGACCACTAGTGATATATTTACAGGGGCATAAACGCACTAAAAAAGTGAACTCGAATGTATATGCACCTATTAATCCCGTCAAGAAGAGAGTGGAACTAACAGGGTGCTCTTTTTAGCTTACCTCTGAAGCCTCCCTCCAGCAGAGAGGTGGCTCGCACCCTTTTCTGGCCGCACCATTCATACTCTTCAAAGCGGGTGCCGTTCTCCCCCTCAGCATCAGCCTGGTCCTCCTCTATTCCGCCTTCCCTCTGAGAGAACAGGGACAATGTGTTTGATAAAAAAAAACCAACAACGAATATGGTAATACTCAAATTAGTCGTTGCCCTAGAAACCAGTTCAGAAACCCATTCTAAACTAGATTTCTCCAGACATGCATTTTCTTTTAGTATCTATAATGTCTAAGGTGATCAGCTGGTACATTACATGCAAAGCGAATCAAACCCAACCTCTAAGAGTTTGTTAGTATCACTAGAGCTACTGAACAAGAGAGTTACAGCAAGGCGTGTGCTGTAGCCTAAGCCATCAGAGGCGTAGTCAAAGAAGCGATCCAAAGTAATAAATCGCTTCTTCACTGTTAAAACCTTTCTAAATGGTAAATCATCTAAGAAAGTTCAGGAAGTCACACAGAAACTATTCTACATATGTGAAAAGTGCAGAAAGTGGGAGGTTCCCCTCAGAAAAGTGTGAAGATCATAACTCTTCCTCTGGACACTGAGGTGACTACTATTCAGAAAGTGTAAGCTTTGTGTCAAGGGCAGGTTCAGTGGTAGCAGAATGCTGAACGCCTTATCTATGTCTGTGTGTATGCATGTGAGGGTTCTTATGAAGCTGATGTCCAGAGGAAGAAGCAGGCAGGGAGGGGACAGCGGAAACACTAGAGAAGATTCGGAGGCCTGTAGGCCTGGGTTCATGAGGCTACCTTCAACAGACACTCTTCCACATGCCTATTCATTTCCTCCCCTGTCCCTTCCAGCGGAGCGCTGCACAGTGGACATACCTGCCCATCATCTGGCTTTCGCCGCTTCATCTTGCCAATCCGAGCTGCAGAGAAAGAGAGAGAGAGAGAAAGAGAAAGTGAAAGAGGGGAAGATGTACCAATCAAAAAAGAGCACTAACAAGCATTTGTGTTTCAATCATTTCTTTTTACTAGACTCAAGCAATATAGGCTGATGAACTGCTGCGTCCAACCATATTAAGATTTAATGAGAGAAAGCGAGTTAATGAGATGACCAACACTGGCAGTAATAAATATGCATTGTCACAGTAAGGCAGCTTCATGCGCTGACATGAAACATGGTGTCTGACAGGGCCTGAAACCCATAGGAGTAACACACATGGTTACATGCTCTGTGTGAACAAAACAACAGAAAGACAGAGTACATAGCAGAAAAAAGATCCAAAATCAAAACAAGACAAGTCCAGTCATCGGGTGGCTCTTCAGCCCCAACCACAATCCAATAGAGAACAGCCCAAGGCCTTTGCGGCCAGACACCAAACCCTAAGACTCGCGTGTGAATGACCGGGCGGCCAGTTTCCTCTCCCCACGTGCATAATTAGAAATTTAACGCAGCAGAACAGAGCCTATTGCGCCGTAAGTCTCTGTCGCTTTTTCTTAACTGCAAATGGTGCGCGGGGACATTAATTTTTAGGGGGCCGCAATTGCCAAGAGAGGCCGAGGGGGACTCGGGTGGAGGAAAGAGAATGTGTGATAACTTCAGGGGGAGGCAGACTGGCAGAGAGAGAGAGAGAGTGAGATAAGGGCGATATGGGCCCAGTCTCATAATCTCAGAGTGGACGATAACGGAGGGGGCCGCTGGGTGCTATTAAATGTGAGGAGAAAGAGGGAGATTAATTAGAGAAGGCAGGAGTTTTCCCAGCCAGCGTCTCAGATGAGAGGTGAAATACGTGGAGAGGGGCCGTAGGTTTAAACAAAGACAGCTCCATTAGCATCGCCTGGGCTGGCCGAGGGGTTGAGTGGGGGGTTGGGGGGGAATCTTACCGTATTGAAGGCAGCATGGAGCTAAGGGCACGCCTCGGGGCACTGGGGTGGGGGAGCTTTTGATGTTTTCCTTGCCATAGCGCCTGCACCAGCAGAGGTCATCGACTGTTGACATATCAAGAAGCGAAGGGTTAAAGAGATCCTCTGCTCGGGCAGGCGCTACAGACAAGGGAAAAGCAGAAATGCACCCAACATGGAAACAGCACACTTTTATTTAGGCCATGTTAGAGCTGCAACTAACAATTTGTATGATCAACTGAACTATATCAGCTTATTACCTGATTGTTTTCTGCTTTTTCTCCCTTCATTAAATGTTTCATCGATTTGACAAGCTCTTTATTCTTTAATAATAAAGCACTAGAAGCAGTATCACAACAAACATTTCCTATAGTGTGTCTGTTTAATGTTTTATGTAATGACTGGAGAGCGTTGATTGTAAAAATCCAGGTTGAGATCATTTCTTAAGGAATGTCGTGGACTCGGCACACGAGAGGTCTTGTAACACAGGTTACCTTCCCGGACTCTTTGTTTTACCCATATCTGTTGTTTATGGGATTTAAAAAAACCTCTTCATTCTGAAAGCCAGTTAATATTTAATCCCATCTAAAGTTCCTCGCTTTCAGGAGGAAAAAACCTGCAACGAACCCCGCTTCCTTTTCACAGTGCAGATGCACAGCTGATGTGGCGAGCTTTGGGCAAGATCACACTATGAGTGGCATACGCTGTGAGGAGGGTTTCGCCACTCTAGATCCTGACAGAGGCCAAAGCAGGACAGTGTGTCCCTGTGGCTCACAGGACCTCCAGCGCCTTCAATTAGTCTGATGGACCAGAGATCCCCAAAAAATACAGACAAACTTGATAAGTTTTGCAGACCAAGCTTCAGTGAGTTCTTGTGAAAACCAAAAAAGGACCTAGACACCACCACCAAGAGAAATAGATTCACAATCAGGCGTTTCAGCTCAGGTTATAGTGTACAGAGCTGTGATCATAACAGACTGCTGGCTTGAGCCTCACACACATCTCTTTACTGTGAAAAGTATAAAATAAGTGATCACTGATTTCATTCTGTGAAGAAACCTCAAGAACCTAGACCGCATAAATGAAAGTTCTCACATTTGTGACATTCCCCATTCAAAGTGAACACGGCAATTTAGGTAAAGTGGTCTCAGTCACGTGTGAACACAGCACAGCACAGTGTGAACAATGTGCAAATCTTTCTCTGCATTTAAACCATTCACCAAATAAAGCAGTGGGCAGACAGTGACACAGAGCCTGGGGAGCAGTGTGTGGGGACAGTACATTGCTCAAGGGTGTCATTAGCAGTCCTGGGATTCAAACCCACGACCTTCTGATCATAGGGGCAGCTCCCTAACTACCAGGCCATCAGCTGCCCCAGGTGAAGGAATGATTAGGAATAAAGAACATTAAAAAGCCATCCTGGCATAAAAATATTGGTGCATTAGGATTTAATGGAAAACTTTATAGAAGCAAATGGGTTTGATACAGTTTGTTCTAACATTAAAGCATAAAAAACCCTTTTAGTGGAGCAATGACGACAGTACATACCATTTAGTCTCGTCTGCCTGTTCGCCCGCACCCGCAAAAACGTCTGCAGGAGAGAAAGAGAAGAAGGACTTATGAGTGAGTTTGCACAGTTGGCGCAGTGTGTGTGCTCGGTCGGATTGGAGCGGATTGTGCATCACCTTCCCGAGCAGCCCGGGGAGACCTACTTCTCTCTTTCCGTTTGTTTGAACCTCCTCTTCCATTTCTATTGGTCTGGCGACAAAAAAGAAAAAGTCCCAAAACGCATGTCGTCAGGTGGATTGTGAGGTGTTTCTCCTTCTTCGTGTACTAGTTAACAGCCGCGTTTTGAGCTTAAGAAGGATGCAGAAGGATTGTAAACATTGCTGTCAGTAAAGAAGGCTGTTCTCATCGCGCCGACGCCATGTTGCTACGCGTCACATGACCAGCGCGTCAGAGAAATGGGGTGTAGTTCCTGCACCGGCCACTAGAGTGCAGCAGCACGCAAACCGAGACAGACAGACCTAAACTGCTTTATTAATCAATTGGTACCAACTGATATGTTTAATATTTGGCCTATTATACATAAATATATGTGATAAATAATGTGTATATTCATTAAATAAATATTGTGTGTGTTAAATGTATGCACACAATATATTTGTGCGTATGTGTGCAGTATAGTATTTACATGTGAACTGTGAAAGGCAGCAGTTGTGTTCACTACATGGGCATAATTAAAATCTTTTTTAGATCTATGGTCAGATTTCATGTGGCATTTCCACGCCTCCGCTGTACAGTCCTCTGATGTAGCTGGGCTGCATGTTCTTCACCAGCCATCACCAGTTCTTCATTTCAGGTGTGTGGTGCACTTTAACTAGTGTGTTGTGCCTTTGAGATCAGTAAAGTGCATCTTATTTCATCTTATCTCACTGATCAATTCACATGAAAAACTTCACGTTAGTCTGTGGAATCCTGTTAGAGAATGAAAATGAAGTCAATTAGCAAACTTGGTTTAAAAATAACATGTAGAGTGTGCAAGAAATACCCAGGACTTTGAGACCAATGTAGTGAACTTTTAAAAGAAAACTAATCTAACAGTATCATCGGAATACACAGTCGGATTATTGGTGGAGACAGCGTAACTCTTGGTAAAGTATGGGTCCAGTATGCCTGAACTGAACTTTTCTATCATGCCACATCTCCCAACTTTCTCCTTTATTTCACTCTTTTTGTTATGCACTGTTATAACAACATCATAACCTTTTTTGTTTATATGGGACCGGATTTATTCATATTACTCCTAAGTCATACAGGCTTCATGCCGCACAGATCTTTAAATATGGCTCTTGTCCATATCAAACCAGTACGATCCTAAAATTGTTAATTTATGAAAAATAACTAAATATTTTTATTAAACAGCTAATATTATGAAACCTGAAAAAAATCCATCTTTGCTTTCTAGCTAGCTTTCACACCGGATCACAATATTGGGAAACCAATATTGCACTGATTATGAAAAAAATAATACACTCAGGTGAGAGCTGCTAGGACGCCCCTGGGGGACGAGAGACCCCCTTATCCCACCCAGTCGTGACTCTGAGGGAGGAAAAGGCAGGACACACACATTTCAAGGACACGTTAGCAGGCAGCATGGTGCACTAGGGGCCAGCCGAGATTAGCCCCAGGGTTAAACCGTGCATGATTACATATCAGAGCAGGGCACACATTACAGCCTGAGTAAATCTGTGGCCAGAGATCGAGGCGGCAGATCTAACTCATTCTTAATATAGCCAGCAGTCAGATCCATTCAGGGATAAGATGGAGAATATTATGGAGAAGTAGGAAATGCGGCAAACACAAATATACACAATAGCACATGTATCTAATCTATCCTTACTTTGACATTGCGCTTAATTGTGCTTTTTTTTATCTCCAAAATCTTCACTTCGGCCTAAAGCGTTTGCTCGGAGGCTTCATGTGTGTCAATGGGCAGTTGTCATCCACTATCTCAGGCTGCCACCAGGATTGAATCTTACTTAAATAAAGGGCTTTATTGTTTGTGGCAGGGCATGGGAAGGAGTTGGCAGATGTGTGTTGGAGCTGTGGGTGTGTGTTCCCTGCCACGCGTGTGTGAGGCCCTCTGTCTGTCTCACCTGGTATCTGTCAGAATGGTGCGCGTCATCGGAGGAGAGCGGAGAGATGACTGGAGACTCGCCCTCGCGCTTGATGTGTACTGACAACAGGAGAGACTGAAGAATGGGAGAGAGGGAAAGAGAGAGAAAAAGAGATGAGTAGTCTACAGTCATCCACAGGATAAACATGTCATCCACAGCTCTGCTCTCGCAGACTGAAGAAAAAACGAGAGAACATTTCGACTTTCTGCAGCAGAGAATCACCTGCGTAACCAAAGCTGACAGCTAAACCAGCTGTACAGGTCAACTGTAGGCAACACAGCTTCATATCTACTGTATCACCATTGATAGTGTGTTTTGGGAAGCGTGTCCCCTGCCATTTTTCCAGGCTGATCAAAAATGCCTCTTTCAATATTAACTAATCATTTAACTTAATGAACTGAACATAACAGGAGCAAAATTACACAAACACAACGCAAAACCTGCACGTTTCCTGGCACAGGAAAACAGTGTTATCTATAAAAATTAGTGATGCACCGAAAGGATTTTTTTTTTTTTTTTTTTTTTTTTTGACCGAAACTGAAAACCGAAAATTGGTACACACTTGGCCGAAAACCGAAATCAAAACCCGAAAGGGGAAAAAACGTATTAAATTATTAAAAGAATATGTTAAAAAACTATAAAAATGTTTATTTAGCATTTAAACAATGCACAATGTAATATATAATTAGAAATAAAATATTTTACTTGGCCCCACTCATTTATAGCCTAAAATTAAGAAGGCTGAAATATTATACAATTAAATATCTTCTCTCATAAAAC
>JBBPDH010000057.1:0-14444 GCA_037974565.1 Clupeocharax schoutedeni
AACCCTTTCCAGCTTCATGCAAGTCAACAATTCTTAATCGTAGGTCTTCTGAGAGCTCTTTTGTGCGAGGCATCGTTCACATCAGGCAATACTTATTGAGCAAAGCAAACTCAAAAACTGGTGTGTTTTTTCTATATATATATATATATATATATATAGAGAGAGAGAGAAATGTCTCACACTTCTAATTCAATATAAATGTAGTTCAAGAGAAGTGGGAACGAGTGTAGAAGTATCTGATTGAGAATGTGTGTGTGTGTGTGTGTGTGTCTGTGTTGAGGCTGAAATTGATTTTCTTTGTGCAGCGCTATCAATTTGCAAGAGAGACCCTCGAAAAACAGACAAAGTATGTGCAGCGCTTACACCTGAAATTAACCACAAAATCAATCCTGAACAGCCATACCACTCACTTCAGAGAGAGAGAGAGATTGGAGAGAGTAAGAGACTAAAAGAAAGACAGGGAGAGAGAACGAGAGGCAGAGTGAGAGAGAAAGATGTAAAGCAATCAGCGGTGAATGTGACTGTTTTCGGATGGTCTTTTTCCGAATAGCTCTATGGTACACACGGACACACACAGACCCCTCAGGGGAGATCAGAAAGCACAAATGTTGGCGAAATCGGTTTTTGCTCTTTCAGTTTCTTTATTTATTTATTTCTTCTTCAGCGTTTTGTTTGGCAGTGGACAGCATCTGGCTCTAAGCCCAGCAGCACTGAGTAGATGAGTGGATGCAGCTGATAGACACTGTGAGAAAGAGAGCAGTATGGTAGTGGAGGTGAAAAGACAGAAAAACAAGAAACGAAAAGGAAGAGAGAGGCTACAGCTGTGCAGAGGAGCTATTAAGAGAGATCAAGCAGTAGAGGCTGAATGAAAGTGAATTAAAAGTGTCTTACTGGGGTCCCACACAAAGTCATGTCTGGAGGCCCCAATTAAAGATGTTTGATTTTAATGCAAAACACAATATTTACTTTGGAGAGCTTTTTTTTTACTGCTGAACCTAACTGATGGCCTTCGGTATGTCCCCCACGTTGGTCAGTCAACATTTCTGGCCAGAATAAAGACATTTTTGTTGCTTTGTGCTGATATGGTACACCTTTTGGCTGTAAGAACAAAACAAAACAAAAAAACATGTTTATTAAGTTTAGAACTTGAGCCAACGGCTCATGTCCAGTATTTGCATGATTAGTGAGGTTGTAAAGACTACCTTTGAGTGTCTGATGGGTAAGTGAGCGAGCGAGAGAGAGAGAGAAAGAGAGAGAGAGAGAGAGAGAAACAGACAGACAGAAATAGAGTGAGTATAAGAATAGAAGCCCTAATTGGCACAAATTAGCATACAGAAGTAAACCATTAGTTTTGCTTTGGCTTTGTTTATTTCTCTCCCGGATAAGATGTGTGTGTTTGTGTGTCTGTGTATGTTGCTACCGTGGAATCTGATGTGATTTGTTCTTCTCTGTGCCCAGCAGATACTCATCCCAGAAGACATGGAGAACCAGGTTCTAAACCACACCCAGCACAGCCTAAATGGAGGAGTGAGGATGGTGAGTTCCTCTCAAAACATGAAACTCTACACTATTAATTTGAGCTGTGTGTGTGTGTGTGTGTGTGTGTGTGTGTGGGAGAGGTGCAGATACTGAGGCAGTCCCTCAGTTGCACTGTTGAATATTCTAGAAGGTAGAGTGAATATCAGATTTACTTTGGCTTGGAAAGGAGGGCAGCTGAGGTGTGTGTGTTTGTGTGCGCGTGTGTGTGTTTATGCATCTATGTGTGTATTCTGAGGATTAGTTGTGTTTAGAGAATATCAGTTTTGTTCGCTCTACTGGTTTGATATGCAACAAGTAGTGTGAGCACAGCAGCATGCCATCAAACACACACACACACACACACACACAGACACAGGCTTATTCAACAAGTGGTGTGAGATTTCAGATATGGAGGCTCGAAGAGAACACAATGATTTTGGCACCAGCAGTGAATTCATAATGTGTCTTGCATATTCCAATAAAACACACACTGTGCACTCAGGAAAGGCATACAATTATCCATCAGCTTTAATTAAATCAGTTTTCTGCAATAGTGATAGCAAAAAAAATCTAGTTTGCATAATTTTCCCGTTAAATGTTGCCGATCTGCCAAGACATGTTTGGCATTTGGAGTTTGGTTCTTTGGTGGGCACAGGAGTTACGAGGTTAATGCAGCTAACACACGATCATCACTTAAACAGTGTAAAATTGGTCTGTTAGTATCATAGCAAAAGTGCACCAGTAGAAACATGTCTTTGCACACTTGCTTTAAGGCAGTGGAAGGTGGTGGTGGTGGCCTTGTGGGTACGATTCTTGCCACTGGACCTAGAAGTCAGGTGTTCAAATCCTACCTTCAGCACCACCACTGGGTTCCTGAACAAGACCCTTAACCCAGGGGGACTGTCCCCTGTAGTTAGGGAACAGAAGATGCTTTAGATAGAAGCGTCTGCTAAAGGCTGGAAATGTCAATGGAGGAAAGAAGGCAAAGCACAGTTATTTATTTTTATTTAAAGCACAAAGAGCAAAATAAGCAAAATCAGGTCAAAAGCATAGAATTAAGACTTAAAATTAGTTCACATACAAAAATCAACAAAGGAATGTAGAGTTAACCTATTCTACATTTCAGTCTTTTACCAGATTGCATAATTTCTGGTAATTATTAGTAATAATTAGTAATTATTGGACTTTTCCACTTAGAGCCACAGACTGCAGAGTTAATCAGTCCATTTCCTTCCCTTACAGAATTATTTGATTGAGCAACTGCTGGTAGTTTATAATTATGTTTGAATACATTTTTTATTACATATATTTGAAGCAATGCTTACATGTATTTGCTTTACCTTCTTCTTTCCTTTTAGAACAGTTCTTGTGTATAACCCTTTGTAACCCTTTACTGAAACATAGCTAGGCCATGTTTTATGTCAGTACAGCCGTATTTAAGACATTACTTATAAAAGGAATACAATGCTCAAGGTTACCATATATGAAATCATGGCTGACAACATGAGGTTCTGCAACAGAGACCAAATCAAGGACAAGTTGCAAATGCCTCTTGTAATCTTAGAGGGCCTGAGCCTTCCCAACATCTTTTTTTCAATTCTGGTGAACAAAATAGCCTTCTAATCCAGTTAGGTCTTTGGTCCAATGTAGAACTGCTCCTGCAAATTTGAGCCTTGTTGTCATGGTGACCGTGAGCCCTTCACCAGCAGTAATTGGGACACTCTGGTTTGAGTGGTGAAGGAGTTGAACTTTGAGGGTTCAGGGTCAGAGACCCCAATCCTACCTAAAGTGTCTCTGCATAGACATGATTAGAGCACTAGACTGCCTTTCTGCAGGGTAAGAGAATAGACGGTTAGTGTGTTGTGCTGAGCCTTATGGAGCAGTTTTGGTTCGATACCATCCTAATCACATTTTTTTCGTCTTTATACATGAAGCATGGCTCCTTCATACATGTGCATTTGTGGTACGGCTGTACACACCATAAGAGGGTTGCGCAAAAAAAAAATGGAGGTATTGAAAGTGTGCCTAATTATGCGTTAAATTTGAGTTACCAAAGGTTGGGCAACTGGGATTATCCAGTCTATCCACTACTGCTTCCTCCATTTTCCGAGAATTAAGCCCAAGATAGAATTACATCCATGTGGGCTGTTTGATTGGAAAATAACTTAATTTTTTATCACTACTGTCTTTTTGCTTCTGAGCTTTTTCCTATGTCTCTCTGCTTTGGCTCTCAGCTCTAACATTTCACCACACCATTGAAACACTTCACACAAGTATAATGTAAACCATCAAGTAAAATAAATTCATGTTCAAATTCTGTACTTTTGCCATTGTTTCTTTGGCACTCTCTGTCCTGCCCACACTTGTGTAGTATGTTGTATTCTTTTGTGTCGTCTTCTGTTGTCTTGTGGTGTTTCTGTTTATTCTGTGCTACACAGCTGTCCTGGAAAAGTTGTGTTTCATTTCACTGTGTACTGTGTATATGGTGGACATTTTATCATTTTATCCTACAGTTATGTTACACTCTATTTGCTCTTCATCATTACAAATAACATTGGAAAAATGTGTCTCCAGCTTCACACACACATTATAAAATTAAACCAGGCCAACAAATCACAAAGAGGGTCCTACCTTTTTCTCTCAGTCTTAACTTTGTGGTTCTTATTTGGGCTTACTTCTCCAGTCTTGACTTGGACTCGACTAGTCCTGGACTTGTACTTGTCTTGAATTCAGCAAAGGTTGTCTTGACTACAACTCTGATGATAACTGCATCAAGTGACAGTTTATGCTCTTCTTTATTTTAGGTACAATTATTTATTATGAGCAATAGTCTTATCAAGTGTAGTATCACTACCTGTATCATTATTATGTGCAGTAACTGACTTGGTATAGAGGGCAAGTGCAAACCATTATTTGCGTTAACTACTAAACTTCACAAGTTATTTATATATATAGCATTTATAGCCACCTCTCTTACTGACCACAGCATGTATGTGTAAATAGCAAAGTGCAAAAAGTACTGGGCAGTTATTTTGACTTTATTTGTATTATACTATATTTTTGTTCTTAACTTCATGCCTGTTTGTGCAGTCTTGGCATAAGTGATTTCCTCTGGAATCAAATGTTCTGTTTCTGATTCCCATGTACATCCATCTAAGAGTAAGAAAAAGACAGAAAGACTAGAGAAAGACAAACTAAAAGACTAAAGCCAGAGAAACTATTCCAGTGATCTATGGGTCAGCACTGTAACATTTGTTCTGCCAGATAGGGTTAACACCTTATCTTTGATGTCCCAAGACTATCTTATCCCAGTCTCTCACTGCCTCAGAGTAACAACCTCAGTTCCTTTGGGTTTATAGCAGTTTACAAGCTGCCTTTCTGATGTGCATCATTGTCATTTCAACTCAAAGTTGTGCATAAAGCTTCACTACAACAGCTGATTTGTGCACTTTTCTGGTGATTATAGACGTCAAATGTGTAAAAAGTATTGTCAGCTCACACAAAGGAAAGATATGTAAATGGTTGGATGATTATAGCTTAGACAATGAACACTTCATTTCAGACAAAGGTAACATGTGTTTGTAAGGGTTCAGCAGGATCAGTGCTGCAACAGGATCTCTTTCTGAAAGCATGTGTTTAAGCAGTTAGTGAGACGAGATTTCTGTCTGGAAAAAGACAGAGAGGGTGACAGAAGAACAGAAAGAGTAACCCCTCATGAACCGCTGGAAACTCAGCAAGCTGTCTGTGGATTCCAACGGAAATAAATCAACTTTATTCAGTAATGTTTCTTTCAACAGTCTTTATTCCAAGGCAACTTTCCACAAATGCAGGTTCAGTCCCCTGATGAGGGTGGCAGGGAAACTCTGTAAGAGCAGGATAAAGAAGAGGAACCAAAATTAAGTTCATTTGAAAGAAGCACTGAGAGAAAACATTAAAAACCAAGCGTTAAATGCAAGTTTAAGTTCACTAAGAGCATGCTGAAGGAAAAACAAGATTCAGTAGGAAAAACTCGCAAAGTGTATGAGAATCCTTTGGGAGCATGTTGGAAAAAACACTATGAACAACCAACAAAGAGAAAACACCCTAAGAGCATGAGGAAGAGGGACGAAGGTAAAAGCCCTTGCGATCATAGGAAGAAACACCGTGACAAACCAAGACTCAAAAGGGAAAGTCCCCTGGGAATATGAGGGTAAAAACACCAAAGTGGAAGTCAGATCCAGTATGATAGATTCTGTAGGAGCATGAGGAAGAAACCAGATAATTAAATTACAACAGAAGGAGCGCAAGTTTAAAGTTCCAGTGAGATTCACGGAGAGATTTAGAGCAAACAAAGTAATGATTAATGTGAGAATTCTGTCAGAGAATCAAATAGGGGAATATTGTAGGTAAGGAGTTCAAAATGAATGCCCCAGAAGCAGGTTTAAATTGGATCAGGTTAAAAAAAAAATGCTGTCAGCAGGGCTTTTCACTTTAATTAACCTGCAGGATTAAAATAATGCAGATTCTTACATGACCTTGTTGCCCTACTTTGACCTTGATGCCTATCTTGCCAAGTGTGCTCCATCTCCTTCATTATGCATACAGAATGCATTGCTCCTCTATGGATATCTTGGAATGGCATGGGTTTGAATGAATGGGGTGGGAGTGTGCGTTTTCCTGGCTGCCAGCTTATTAATTCAGCTGGCACACACGCATGCACACACACGCATGCACACACACGCATGCACACACACACACACACACACACACACACATTCTCATACACATGCATGATGCAATAAAAATACTAGTGAGGTCATTTGAGAGTTGGGGGAGTCTCCGAGTTTATTTTTATTTACAGTGAAGCACTGAAGATGCTGGCTAAAGGCCATTATGTCAGAGCTTCTCCAAATGTGATTCAACACCAAAAGGCAATCTGGCAACTACCCTCCACCAGAGTAAGTCTGGGGGAGGGTGTATTCTTCAGAAGGTGCAGAAGGTTCATCATAACATGATGATATAGATTTGTATGAGTTATTTCTCATTTGTTACTGATACAAACAAGCACACTCTGTTTTTAAATATAACATATTGTGACGAGTTGGCAGGGGGACTGGCTCCCGTGAACTGGCACCTGCTGTTTGCCGGGCAAAGTTGTGTGTTTGGGGAGGAGCTAGGGGGAAAATAGCTCAGTTGGGGTAGAGACAGCTTAGAGGCAGGTTGTGTGTTGAGTTTGCTGCTGCTGCTCTGTCATATAGCTTAGCAAATAAAGCTCAAGAAAACCTTGAAAGTTTTAGTGTGTCGACTTCCCTTCTTACGCTCGTCACAATATTTTATTATCTAATTTATAAAACATGTTTGCTACATGGAATGCATTTTCAAAGTTTGAACCTTTGAGTCAGACTCATGCAACACATTCAAACACAGCTTTTAATGTGATACTTTAGCCCAAAAATAAGAACAATTCTAAAGATTTAGAAATTAACATCTTCTTCCTACACTCACAAATAGGCCTTAAACAGAGAGCAGTTGGAACTCCAACTATGTTTTATGGGTGAATCCTTAGCCAGCTTATTTGATCCAGTATTATTTTACCGACTTAATATCGTGGAAATTCCCAACATTGGCTGTAGTTATTTTCCATTAATATGCACCACACTGTTTACTTCATGCACAGTGCCAGCAGGAAAAAAAACAATGCATTGCTCTGGCCAAGAGCTTAGCAACCAATTCACAATTACACAAACCACTCCAGTGCTCTTTAAATGCTGTTTATCTTAATTACAAATGTTATGTTTATTCATACGTTGTAATTGCTTCAAATTTGTTTTTAAAAATGGTCTAATTCTTCACACTAGTATCATATGTAAGAGTTCTGTTAAACCATTGGCTCAGCTTGCACTTTCTGGAGTAGTGCTTTTTTGGCCCAAAAATATAGAAAATATTTGATTCAATACAGCCTTTTGAAAGGATTAGAATGAAACATACCTTTGATTTGGCAAGTGGTTCTGTCCACACAGCCAAGACCAAATGTTTATTAGGATAACTGCAGCTTGGTATTATACACGAAGCCATGTCCAGGACACATCAATCCAATACTACAGACAAGCTTTTAAAGATATCATATGCTGTATATTTGTCCTGTCTTGTTTTTCCCTTGATGTTTTTTTGTATACCAAAAAGAAGACACACAAGAAGCCTGTTTTTTTTTTTTACTTAGTTTTTAAATTATAATTTTGCCATGGTGGATTCAGGAAGAGACAACTCCAGCACTACTGGACATAAACAGAGAGACTTTAATCACAAAGCTTAGCAAAAAGCAATACTTGAGCGGTGAATAATGCTAAGACAAGATAACGAAGGAAATGTGCAAACCCAGAAGGTGATAAAGAACACAGGAAAAACTCAGGAATGTACTTGGTATGCTGCAAGACAAACGCAATGGTGAACAGACATCTTCCAAGCACGGCTGCCGAACTTCAACAGGCAGAGAGACCGGTGCAGATGTTAGCGAATTTAAAGAGGCAAATTAAAATCTGGTCCAGAAGTCCAGTGAGTTTTAACATGTGAAAGTTCTTTCAGAAAGTGGATGAGATGTAGGCGATGGTGTGACAAATATGTAATTAAAAAAAACAAGGAATAAACATTTTAAGATAGAGGTTACAAAAAGGTTATGTAGTAGATTGCTGGTACAGAATACTACCAGGTACATTTGGTTCATAAAACCACATGAATGTGTCCAGAAAGAAAACATGTCATAAAATAAGAAACATGTATGGACCCTTTAATATGTCTACTTCAAATAAAACTTCAAATTAAGATTTATGTCTTTAATCTAGAACTAAAAATAATTTGGAGTGACATTGGATCATCAATAGCATATTACTAGAATTCCTTGATAGTACCAGGAATAGTTCCTTGATAAAAGGTGTGTTTTCTCCTTAGTGTTGTATCATGTTTTCATATTTGCGGCCTGAACTGAAGGCCTGGCTCTTACAGTCACGGTTCACCAACAGTTTACTTTATTTTTCTCTAACAATGTGTTGTTTTCTTATGATATGGGCCCTTAAAACAAAACAGCATTTATTATTGAAAGCAATGGGAAATTACCTGACAAAAAATGAAAAGGTCAAGAATGGTCTTCAGACTAAGTGTGCATTGCTGGAGTCAGTCTACCAAATTATTGCAGGATTATTTCACTGGGCTTGCTGGCAGTTAAACCCATTTGAAACAATGGTAGATCAAAGTCTGAGTGTAGGTTAAAAAGGCAGGCATAGTACTCTTCAGACATGAGTCAAGAGGAGCTTTTCGACTGCAGGCGGAAATAAAAGTTTTTTGTAGTTCGCCAGTGGCTCAGAAAAGCCGTTAAGAACAGTATGAACATAGCTTAGGCTCTAAAACAAGATCACTACTAGAATACCAAGGAAAATCTAAGGGAAGCCTTTACTTTTAGCAGTTTATTGCAGCATTAACAGTCAGGCAGCTTACAGTTTCTGGTAGAAAGTTATGAATAAATACTTCATGAATGAATCATGATTCACCTAAACCTACCTGACTGGGGAAAACAGCTCCATAGAGAAAGGGTTTTGAAAACATTTTTCCTATACTTCTTGTACTTTCCCACACTTAGGTGGTCTTCACCAAGAAGCTTTGCCAAAAAATGGCCTCACAGTCTGAAAAAACACACAGTACTTATTGGCCCAGTGCTACAGCACCATCTGTTGGACAGGAGCTTCTTTTGGCTGCTTTCATTTGAATTCAAAGCAATTCATAACATTGGGCAGTCAAGTCCATCTCCATTTATCTCCACTCAAGCCTTACACCAGAGAAAGATGAGAGAAATGACCAGGCTGCCAGAATCATGATGGCTGCTCACACGGTCAAAATCCAGAGAGAACACATAATGGAGGTTGGAGCCAAAATGGCCTTTGGGCGGTTGTCAAAGCCGCATGGGCCATGCAGCTGCATTTCAGCCAAGGTGGCAGTCGGAGGGCGATCTAAAGCCTGTTGGGAGAGGACCGTGCAGCTTGCTTTTGTTGAGCCAGAACGGCTCCGGGCTGCCGATCTTTTCTTTATCAATTAAAGACTGGGAAGGGAACTGTGTTGTCTGTGCCAGGATGCTGCAGTCGCTGTCCCAATTAGAGATGACTGACTGGGAGACGAAGAAAAAAGGAGCGATGAAACAGAAAAGACAAAAAGACTGTTTTCGCTGCAGTAATTCCCAGTGTGGCCCATCGCAAGACAAGAACTCCCTCTCCACTTCGCCGGCAAAATGCTAGAGCAGGGAAAACAAGCGAGAGCCCAGTTTTTGTAACATGAAGAGGAGCAGTGGAAACCTACTTTTCTGTGGGAGAGGGGTGGGGAGTGCATATTGCAGCACTTTAGCTTGAAAAGAGCGATGGAGAATCGCTCCTTCTATTGCCAGAAATAACTCATTCTTGAATAAGGACATAGGCCCTCATAGCAATAAATCTCTCATTTTGTTGAAGAGCTGTGCCTTTGCTTTCCTCGGTAGCCAGAGAGACACTATTGACTCTGCTTCTTCAGAACATGCTCAATCTGTCCCTTCAGTATTAACCTTTAACTGTTTTTTTCTTTACTGTTTTCAACCTGCCCATGCTGACTTGACTGCATGACTTGAAAAGACTCAAGTAGTCACAAGTAACCACTCCCAGCAGGAAGAAGGTACCTTTGAGGGTCGTATACCCTTGGCTAAACTAACGTTAGTGAGCTAATTCACTTACTAAAATGCAAGTATTTTCAGACGTCCAAGCATAGCATGCATAAACGTAGCAAAAAAAAGAATTGCTTGGAATTCAAGCATATAAGTTTAGAAAGAGAACGATTGTCCTTTCTTTGTGTGCAACTCTGTATGAAGCTAAGTCTGAACATAACATAAATGGGATAGAATTTAAATATTAATGCTTTAAAGGATGTTATATTTCTGGCTTAAAAATAGCTGCACCAGTTTTGTAAAAGGAAATTGCATCAGATTACAATGATTACAAGGCATGTCTACATTTATATTTCCTCCATCCATCATCCCTCTAGGGGTCACCCATTAAACTTCACTTGCGCAGCTACAGTAATGGAGCAGGGAACACTAGGAATTCCCCAACAGGAAAACGAGGACAGGTAAACGAAGGCCTGCTAAAAACAGTATTGACATGAAGGGCAAATCCCAAGCCAAAGCATGTCTTTACTCTTTGAAACTGGAAGGGGTTTAACTCAATAATGTCTACATCTGAGATGTTCTCTTTTTACCAAAACTGTATATCCTAATATGTGACAATAAAATAACAAGTTAATTAAATAAATATATAAATTCAAAACGGAATGGGTATTGTTGGATGTTCACCCTGGATGGTTGTTAGGACTGGGAGTTGATGGTGTTGTCTTACTTTGTCTTATTCCAGGCACTGAGGAAGTTGGAAAGACTTCCATATAGTTTGACCTCGCTCTTGCCCAAATGACTCAGCGTTCCTAATCCATTTGATCATCTGATTATGGAGCCTTTGTTGAGTTAAATCACGTGTTGAGTCAAGGAATACTTGAAAGTGAGCAGTTCTGTGGGTTGCCATAGGCAGGATTAAGAAACATTGGTCTATCTTAGTCTTGTCTGTACTTAATAGTTTTTATCTTTGTCAGCTGTAGTTCCTTGTTTTGATCTTTGGAATTAAGATTAGTATTTGGCAGAGGTGGACAAAGTACTCAAATTCAGTACTTAAGCAAAAGTACAGATACCACTGGTCAAATGTTACTCCAATACAAGTGAAAGTCGTGCAGTCAAATTTTTACTGAAGTTAAAGTACTTGCTTTTAAAAATACTTAAGTATTAAAAGTACATTTTTTCACCACATTGTTGCATTTTTGTCACAACACATACAATACCTAACGCCTCTGACTCGCCTGTAGAACCTCTAGAATAAGAAATTGGTCAAATGTTACAGAATGAAACATAACCTGAGCTGACAAAGTCATAGCTCCATTTTTACGAGCTAACTTTATAAATTAATTAGTAGGCCGTTTTGCATGTGTTAATGTGATTACTTTCTAAAACCTCAGACAATTTCATTACGAACTTTCACTTGTAGCTAATAAAATGTTTACAGACCTCCGTATGTTTGCGCAGGTTGGAGGGCGAGTTTTTCAGGCCGTTTTATAGTTTGTTTTAGGCAGAAACAGTACAAACTTCTGAATCTCGAAATGAATCTTTAATCCTTTCAGAAATTATAAGCATTTTGTCAAGATATGGCCATGGGTGCGAAAATGACACCGAAAAATCTCAGATTGATAGTTACAGGCTACATCAGACGCGACATAACTCTACTGATTACTGATAGGCTGTCAGCCGGTAAAAAACAACCCCGTTTTAGAAAAGGAGGAAAAAACATCCACTTTTAGAATTAAAAGTAACGAATAATGAGACCCTTGACAGAATTGTAGTGAAGTAAAAAGTATGATATTTGTCTTTCAAATGTAGTGAAGTGAAAGTCATAAGTTTTCAAAAAAATACTACTTAAGTGAAGTACAGATACACAAAAACTCTACTGAAGTACAGTACTCAAGTAAATCTACTTCGTTACTGTCCACCTCTGGTATTTGGAACTCCCATCAAGCTGGAATTGGGAGCAAAAACTGGAATTTTGGAGTGGAATTGAACGGCCTTAAAGGTTGTTGGAACACTTGTGTACATGTGTCTGTATTTGGCAAGCAATGCCTTTGGCATGAAGATTGCTATTTGTTTTTCTTTGATTTTGTCTTTGTCTGTTTTATCTGTTTGTGTATTGTTTGTATATTGCTTACGTATTTATGTATTTAGTCTTTGTATAGGATTTTAGGCAATGCCATTTGGCTTCAAATGTGCTGTGAGTAAAGTTATTTACTCAAATTCTCCTTTGATGAGCAGTGAGAAATTGAAAATGAGAGAGAGAGTGAGAGAGAGAGAGCGAGAGCAGGCCGGGGTCTTTGCCAACACTGATAATCGGGAGTGACTAATCTGCCTTTGCGAACTGAGGGCACTCCGGATTCTTCCTGATCTTTCTGCGAGGCTCCGAGCCTTTTGCTCCATCAGCAGTGGCAGCACCGAGCTAAGAGAGCTAAAGCTGCCCGCCAGAAAGGATTACACACACACACACACACACACACACATACACACACACACACACACACATACACACAAATATACCAACACACACATAGAAATACACAAGAGCATACACATCAAGACATTGCAGTGACTTGCATATGATTTCATATGAAAAACAGCGGCTAATTAGAGGCTGTTTGTTCAGTGTGGAGGGCGATTATGTGAGGTCATGGAGAATCACAGTGATATTATGGAGAATATGTGCATGACAGCTTGTGTGTGTGTGTGTGTGTGTGTGCACCCGCGCATATGTGTGTGGGTGTATGTGTGTATCTAAGGGTGTGTAATTTAGCTGTTTACAACATTTGATCATATGACTGTAATTCTAGATCAAAACGAGCCCAAGGCCATGTAAAAGGAACCATTATCTTTTCAAAGAAAAACTGCACTTTTGTGCATGTAGGAGATCAAATTGGTCATGCACTGTTTGTGTGTGGGTGTATGCGTGTGCATGTGTGCATGTATGTGTGTGTGAGTGCACATTTGTTAGTTGCAGCAGGAAGGTGAGTGTTCAGCATCAGGCTGCTGGTGTGAGCAGACCAACCGCAGAGAAGAGATCAAGCCTTCATGATTGACTAACTTATGCTCTGTCTCTCTGTCTCTCTCAGGCTCTCTCTCTCTCTCTCTCTCTCTCTCTCACTCTCACTTGCACTCTCACCCCCCCCTTCCCTCTCTCTTTGTGTCAGTTAACAAACTGAAAGGCTCATTTCAACATGGTTACCTCATAACTTCTGCTTTGTCTGGTGGGTCTAGCTGTGTTCCCTTTCCAGAGATGTATATTACACTGAGTGTGATGAATTATTCTGCCGTTTAGAGGATTGCAGAACTTGTTTTGTCAGCTGGCAAGAAAGCTTTTTTACCAGAACTGTGTAAAATATATGTCTTAAGGATTTGAAAGATGTGACTCCAGGTGAAGAGCTCACCCCTCTTTCACTAATGACTTGGAGGCTCCTGTAAAAAAAAGCCCTGCCCAAATGTTGTACTTGCCACCAGTCCATTTGGGGCAAAAATGAATCCTTGACCTCTGGCTCTCGCTTCAAATATCCATTAGCTGCTACCAACAGATATAAGCACTCCTTTACACCTTCTGTTGTTACTGAACTCTTTATTTTGTTTATTCTATTTGTGTATTTATCTATTCTACTTATTCTTTTTAACTTGTGTTAACTTTTGTGAGTGAGTGAGTGTGTGTGTGTGTGTGTGTGTGTGTGTGTGTGTGTGTGTGTGTGTGTGTGCGTGCTACCACTGCAAAAATAATTGCCCTAATTGTGACAAAAAAAGGAAGCACTACTACTATTATTAATCCAGCTATCACTTTGCATCGAGTTGTTCCAGACTGAACAACTGAACTCCTGAGACAAGTTCACAGAGGAGTTGGATTTCTGTTTAACCTACTTTTATTTATATTTTGATGTAGGTTCTCTAAGGACCAAGACTCTAAGTACGTTAGGGACAAAGTTATCAGTGTGGAAAACTTTTTGGTGAGAGAGGTGGGATATAAACCTGGTAAAACCATTTAAAGCTCTCATAGAATCCGGGATGAGAACTGTTCTGCTCTGTTCTTTAAAAGCACCTGTTTCGGGATTAAAGACAAATGGGGTGTTAAAAAAGGCTTTGTTTCTGTTAGCAGGGGAGTTCTGGTGTTTAACTGGTGACATTTTTTTCACTTTTGATTTCAAATGTTTCCTTTATCAATGATACATCCTAAAGTTAAAAGTCAAAGGTTTCTCTCTCTCTCTCTCTCTCTCTCTCTCTCTCTCTCTCTCTCTCTCTCTCTCTCTCTCTCTCTCTCTCTCTC